>JADBJO010033488.1:5000-14530 GCA_016801955.1 Conus betulinus
GAAGGGAGGGAGGAAGGGGTGGGGGTGATTGAGGAGGGAGGAGAGAGAGGACTCATAGAGACGTCAATCAATCGTAAACTCGCCCCTAGAGAGATCAGTTAGTAACTCAGTAAATCATCTCGCAATGAACCACGAGAGCTAACAAGTGAATTTTGTCTGATCTCCTGCCAGCTCTTCTGTGATTGGTCGATTCTATGGTGTGGTTGAGAAGGGGGGGGGGGGGGGGAGAGATCACATCTGGACGTAAGTTGTCTAAGTAAGGAGGGGCTGTAGCCCCCAGTAGTTTTTAGACAGACAAAACAGACTTTAATATCTCCCATAGATGAGGACAGCATTGTTTGTTTGGTGGGAAAGCGCTGACCTTACCCGTATTTTGAAAGGATCCTGGTAAATGACTTTGCTGCCAGGGGAAATAACCATAGGTACAGGCTAAATGAGTTGCTTCCCACATACGTTGCTGTAACAGGATTATGGGACAAATGGGATACGGTCAAACTTTTATATCACGACGGAAAGTTTTAATACTTCCACGAAAATATTTCATTTCATCGCGACTAGCTATAAATTCGTGAGTTTGTAAGTCAACTGGTTTCTTTTCCTTTGCCTTTTCTTTCCCAATGTATTTATCTTGCTGAGCGGATCGTGAATCTGCTGTTCGATCCAAATACCCACCGGCATCATTTACAAACATTATTTCGCCACCAGGAGAAGTAAAAGTGGTGTGCGGGCGGAAGGATTACTTTGCACAACATTTTTTTTATAAAATAGAATGGGGACAATGCGCAAGTCCAATTTTTAAGGAGACATGAACGAGGTGGTAAGTTCTGTTTAATAACGTAGTTGCTTATAGATTGTATTAGTTTGTTAACAGGCATCGCCCTTTACGTTCAGTGTGGAAACAAACGACCGAGACAGTCTTGACCGGGAACGGGTTCCTCATGAATCCAGACGTTTCTTTCCCACTTCCCATATTTGGATTCCGACCAAAATTTTATGAGTTCTTCTTTGTCCACGTGTACAGCTTTCTATTAAAGGTTGTTTTAATCAGTGAAGTTTTTGGATTGTCTGTTTTTTTTTTTTTTTTGTTTTCTTGATCGTGGACAAACAAGCAAGCAATTCCGCGCGGGTACAAGTATGTCGTCATGCAGAGGAGCGTACTGTCTGCAAAATAAACGTGCAGAGGATGTTCGCTTTGAATGACGGCGATGGACGTACAATGGCTCGGACGATAGTTAGATCTGGCGAATAGTAACAAACAGAGCTAGTGGGAGATGTTGAGCTCGGAGGGTGTCCAGACGAAGGGATAGTCGAAGAAAATGCTTTGACAAAACCGAAGGTAGACAAGGACCTTTGGCTTCTCTTGAGGGCCCAAGAGACCGGTTGGCGAACGCTTTGGCTGGTCGGATAAGTGGCACTTCTTATCTGTCAGTGGGCAGGGTGGTTGGGTCTGGTGGTGTGCAGAGGGGGGCTCTCCCTTTTGCAGGTGGGCCTGCGGTGCATAAAAGAGGGGTAAAAGAGGGGCGGGTAAAACCATGGGGGGATGCTCCTTTAGAGGCTGTTATAGTAGAAAAGCCTGGAGTATGATTTACCCGTTAGGAGCAGTAGTCCCTATTGCATATACTAATGGAAGTGTCCTGCGCGTTCGAGCCTGTGCCCATCGATCAACCACCGAGAGGGCCTCCAAGGGTGGTACAGGATGCTCTAAATGGAGGTGAAGACAGTGCCTGCTTGGGTCCTACCCACAGCACCTTCGGATGTCTTTCATTGGACACTCCTGAAAACCTATTGTTGGGCGAGCTTTCTCTGTTCCCAAGTTACTGCCTCGTGGAACGGGAAATGAGTAGGAGAGTTGAGTATTCAGTATAGGTGTAACTGTTAGCGTGGGGTAGTATTGAATAACAATGTGTTATATTTGTCGCGTCTATATGGGCATGAGAGGGCTGAGGGGGGGGGGGGGGGAGGGGGATCTTTAGGGGTACAAGTAACGTGCCCCTGAAAGTTCTAGTGTGGTACGGTTACTTTCTGGCGGTGAGTCTGGCTGATTTTATTTTTGCTTTTCTTTTTATTTTCGTCAACTGGCGTTTCGCTTTTTTCTTTGGGGACGCCCTTCTGTCATTGTCTAGAGGCATTTGTCGTTCTCAACACTTTTGTGGTCACAACTTATAGCATGTAATCTTTTTTTGTGTGCAATCTGGCGAGACGGTTGTGAGAAAATGGCAAACATTTTCCAGACTGTACACTATTTGCAGTGTCCCCCCTGGTACATGATATACGTGTTCTGCTACATTTAACCTTTTTTCCATTACTGTCTTTTTTTAATCTGAGCGTGATATTATATATCAGATGATATATAATATATAATTATATATATATATAGAGAGCGAGAGAGAGAGAAAGAGAGATAGAGATAAGACGATCTCTCTCTCTCTCTCTCTGCTCTTCTCTCTCCTAGCTATTATTATAATTATCTATATATATTATAGATAGTATGTGTGGGGTGTGGGTGGTGTGGTGTGTGTGTGTGTGTGGTGGTGTGGTGTGTTGTGACTGTTTGGCATTCTCTGCACAGTCTAGTCTCTATGTCTCCGTCGTCTATCTATCTATCTATCTATCTATCCTATCTATCTATCTATCTATGCTATCTATCAACCTATCTAATTCCCCCCCCCCCCCCCTCTCTCTGTCTTCTGTCTCTGTCTCTGTCTCTGTCTGTCTCTCGTCTCTCTCTCCCTCCCTCCCCCCCCCCCCCCCCCCCACCACACACACACACACACACTCTCTCTCTCTCTGGCTGGCCTGGCTGGAAAAAAGCATGTACAACTTTAATTATCTTCATACCCTAGTAAGATCAAATTTCGTTTCGTTCGTTTCCTCTCTCTCTCTCTCCCTCTCTCTCTCCTCTCACCTCTCTCCTCTCTCTCTCTCCCTCTCTCTCCTCACCACACACACACACCACACACACACACACACACAACACACACACACACACACACACACACTATTTTTTTTTTTTTAACCGTCTACACTTTGCAAGGTAACGTGTGTGTGTGTTTGTGTGTGTGGTGTGTGTGTGTGTGGTGTTGTGTGTGTGTGTGTGTGTGTGTGTGTGTGTGCGCGTGTGTGTGTGTGTGTGGGCGCGCCGCGCGCGGGCGTGTATGTGGAACCGGCGTCTCCACGCTCGTTTTCTATTGCTAAGTGCCATGGTTTTTCCTGCTGTATAAGCCGATAATCAACAATGTGTTTATGACAAAAATCATGAGCGCAGGAAACCAGACCATATAAACGATACGAAAGCTCTATTGTCTTCCGCGGCGGTTAGCTCGATAACAATATCTTAAAACTCCGTATTTTGTGGTCATAATGATGCTGGGGGGGAAAACGTGAAAGAAGCGAGTAAGAGGGACTTGCTATAAGTTTCTTCTGATTGGAAACTTTTTTTTATTATTGCTTATAACAAAGAGCGTTCTCTGAGACCTGGGCAGTAAAACGGTGTGTTTGTATGTGTGTGTGTGTGGGTGTGTGGGTGTGGTGCGTGCGTGCGTAGCGTGCGTGCGTGCGGCGTGTCGCGCGCGCGGCGCGCGGTGTGTGTGTGTGTGTGTGGTGTGTATGTGTGTGTGTGTGTGTGTGTGTGT
The DNA here is from genome assembly GCA_016801955.1 of Conus betulinus. NCBI lineage: Eukaryota > Metazoa > Mollusca > Gastropoda > Neogastropoda > Conidae > Conus > Conus betulinus. The sequence goes on from JADBJO010033488.1 coordinate 8,633, forward strand.
GTGCGCGCGCGCACGGGCGTGCGCACATGCGTGCGTGCGTGCATGTGTGCGTGCTGCGTGCGTGTTTGTGTGTGTTTGTTAAGTATAGGGAAAATTAGATGTTTAATTTGTTTCATTTTCTATTTGCTTGATTTGTTTCAAGTCCTCATGCTCCAAAAGCGGGTTACAGAATTTAAATCTTTGAATCTTTGTGTGTGTGTGTGTGCGTGCCGTGGTGCCGTGCCGCGCGGCGCGCGCGCGCGCGCGCGTGTGTGTGTGTGTGCGCCGCAGCGCGCGCACGGCATTTGTGTGTGAGGTGTATGTGTGTGCGAGAAAGAAAAGAGGGAGACGAGCAGAGCGAGCGAGAGAGTCGTTTTGGGCCGTGTGTGTGTGTGTGCTAACGAGGATTTTGTTGTGTGATGTGGTGGGTTGTGTGTGTGTGTGTGAGAGAGAGAGAGAATGAGCTGAGAGAGAGAGAGACGCTCCCCCCCGACTGAGATGAGAGAGTGAGAGAGGAGAAGAGGAGTCGGCCTGTGACGCACGTTTCGACAACTCTTACTTCGCAGAATCTGCTCCAGCCATAGTTGTGTAAGGTGGAGGCAAGGAATATGGTCCATTACGTCTTGAGAAAAATGCTTGCAAACAAACAACAAACACACACAAAACAAACCGACGCGAGGTAAAACGTAACGTCTTCGACTAGAAGAAGATTAAGGAAGCCTATGGTGTACGAGTCACGATGCCTGCCGCTGCGATAGCAGGTCGGCGTGTGCTCCTACTTCTGTCGTTTTGCCGTAGGCCGTTGACACACACCACACAGACAACCAGGACACACACAGACAAACACAACAAAACACACCACTACACACACGCACCACACGCACAACAAAACAAGCAGAACACACACACCAATATTATAATATTCCATCTATAATATATATATATCTTAGGTTACGTATATATATACTATATACAAACATATAGGTGCCGGTTAAAAGGACCAACAACTCCTGTGTAATGCTTCTTTTTTTCACTATACGATGGCTAGGTATTCGCCTTCTACGTAATTTGTGACGTGGCCCTTTTGTTCTCCAGACCACTGTGCACGCTAAACATAGTAACAGTTACGTTGTGTTTCCACCAACCCTTACGGCTTTAAGCCAGCTAGCGTAGAGTTTCTTCAACATGTGTCTCCGGTGACCTTATGGGTGGATATTATGCGGCAGTTAGGCATTCAACGCCCCTGGTTTACCATCCTCCCACGGCCGCTGGATGATAAATAATGTCTGCCTGGGAGGAGGGAGGGGAAGGAGAAGTGTGTGTGTGTGTGGTGGGGGGGGAGGGGTGTGGCGGGATGGAAGAAGGGGTTGGAGAGCGAGGATGGGTGGGTAGGGAACCGCGGGGACTTATGGAGGAAGGTCGATCATTCAGTCACAGGAGTGCTAAATTAGCAAGTAAAACTAACTCGTCTATTGGCCACATCTTGTACTGTTTGGCTGTTTGATGTTGTTGTCGTTGGTTGTTGTTGGGCCTGCTGTGTGTGTTGTTCTCTTTTTCATCCTTCCTGTCCAAATGGATCCTTCTTTTTTTTTTTTTTTTTTTGTTTTTTTGGAGGGGGCGTTGGTGTTGGGGGGGGGGGGGGGGGGGGGGGGGGGGTGGAAGTGCACATTATCGAATGGCAAGGAATATCTCATACCAGCAGAGCATGTTACATGTTTAGATGCATGTCGACAAACATTGAAGTGACCACGAGATCCAGAAATAAACATAAAAGCAACAGATTGAGCGATCAAAACATTTAAGGATATTAGTGTCTGTTCCTTATCACAAAGATGGGGTGGACTTCGAAACGACTATAGATGAAGTAGACTCAACACTTGTCCTTTTTTTTTTATTTCCTGTTTGCTTCAAAGTAAATATTCATTGTATGTGTCGCACTGTTGAGATTTCGTCTATATATATGTTGATGCTTATGTCAAATTGGACGAAGAGAGATCTGGCGGTGAACTGTTCTAACTGGACTGGATGCTAACAAACCAGGACACGCAGTCACGTGGACATCCACCAATACACTGATCTGGGGTAACCATCAGATAACTTAGAAAGTGCTTCACCATTGGCCTACGTTAAGTTATTGGAGCGAGAGGGGGAGGGTTTTATCGCGAGCTAGGATTAACGACACCACTGTCCTACGGTGCTACCAGCAAATGGGAAGAGTGAAGAACGTATGTGTGTTAAGAGGGTTGGGAAGCGAGAGAATGGGGACGTGGCCAGTGCCAGTGGAAGAGGTAGGGGTTTAAAGTGGATACAGAGGGGGTTTAAAGGGGATACAGGAAGGGGTTAAAGGGAGAGAGACACGGAGGGGTTAAAGGGCGGAGCTACAGAAGGGTATGAGGAAATCATCGAAAGGCAGGTCAATTTATTACAGCGCTAAGAAAACGATATAAAGTACGTTAAATCAGTTGGAAATCTTCCATTGGCGTCTATTGGAATATTTTGTAACTGTAGTTTTTGATTACTTTCTTTATACCTTTCCCGTCAAAACTGGGTCATGTATTTTGTTTGTAGACCGGAATGGTTGCTGTTTCCTGTCGGGTCATGAAAAGAATGACGCTTGTGCAACCGCGAGTGAGGAAAAGCTAAATTAATAACTCCTACCAAGTTAGAGTCTTTTACTTTTTTTTCAGGTAACAAGCTGACAGATGCATATGGCTGACAACATAACCTGGGAAAAAAGTCTCTTCTGACCACTCCTTAAAATGCTCAGATATTTGTTTTGTTTCTGATTGGAGATGATGAGGATGGGGTTTTTAAACTGAGATAATGATGGCCACTAGCTAACTAAACATCGTTGTTGTTTTTCTCACTGACTGCGTCTTTCATTCATAATATCGTTGCATATGTGCGTGCTTTAACAGAAATTTTTTAATTCGTCCGAGTCTTGTTAAGTTCTTCTCCTTCGCAATGCGTACGCAGGCTAATATTCCCGTGGGACGCTCCCTGGAATAGGACAGGCAAGTATTAATCCATCTGCCCAAAGAAAAGGAGTTTTTGCCCCGGAGTTTTGCGGGGCAATGACCGTTTTTTTTTTTATCCGCCATTAAGGCAGGCCATACTCCATCTTCGGGGAAGGTGCATTGCTATGTGTAACGTATCATCCACACCAAACGGCCAAACCGCCTTCCTTTCCGAAAGAGTGGTGATGGGATTTTACTGTGTGCGCAAGATGGTATGCGTGCGTTCACCACACCGGAACCTCGGTTATAGTCTTCATTCGAAGGATTTTAACGGGAAAATGGAGTCGGAACTAATGTTAATTCCAAGGGAAAAATCCCACGTACCGAAAACGGCCCGGCGGGAGATTCGAACCCGCAACCCTGTGGATTACGAGTCCAGCGCGTTTACAACTGGGCTATCCTGCCCCCTTGTCAAGTTCAGCTGCTAGTTGAAATAACAGACTGCGAAATTCGCCTGTTGATTGAACTATATTCGTTAGCAAATACAGCAGCAAGTCACGATTGATTCCACCAATACTTAACCACGGCACGCCAGCTCGCTTAATGTCTTCACCATATGCTGCGTTAAGTTTATGGGGTGGATGTAGCGAGGTTAACAGTAACACCGCATCTTCCGATCCTTTTCGCAAACTGGATTAGCGAATAACGTGGCGTGGGAAGGAGTGGGTGAACGTGGAGGAGAGAATGGGGATAGGGAGTGGAGTGGAAGTGAGAAGAGATTGCAGCGGGTGGGGGGTGGTCAAGAAGAAGGTCAATCAATGTCAGGTCATGGAAAAATGAAGTCGTGAATCAGTAGTAAATCCTTGTCTACTGGCTGTATTTTGTAACAATAATATTATCTTTTATCGTTTAATGTTCTTTCCCCGTCCAAATGGATCATTGGTGGTGTTTTTTTTGTGTGTGTGTGTGTGTGTGTGTGTGGTGTGTGGTGTGTGTGTTTGTGTGTGTTTGAGAGCAGTGAATGCATGTGGAGTTGTCATATTAGCTGCTGTTTCTGGTGACAAGCAGGAGAAACGTCACCTGTGTAAGACGGTTGAGAATGCTGTGAAGCTGCTTGTACCAGCCAGATCATGATGCTATTTCAGTTGATCCTCTAGATCCTCCTTCGAAAACTGGATTAATGAAGAACGTGGCCTAGGAAGAAGGGTTGGAAGGGAGAATGGGGATCGGGGTGGAGGTAAGGATGGGTCTGAGTGAGATGAGGGTGGGACAGGGGATCATCGAGATGGTCAATTAACTGCAGTGTCGGAAAAAGATAAGTCATAAATCAGTAGTAACCCCTGGTCTCTTGCCTACATTTTTTTTTTTCAAATTGTGTTTTGGTTTCTTTTGTTTGTTGTTTGTTTGTGTGTTTGTTTTGTTCTTTTATATGCTTTCGCTATCCAAACGGGTCACTTTTTTTTTTTCTTTTTTTTTTTTTCGTTTTTTTTTTTTTTTTTGTAGGAAGTGATGAGTGCACAAACAGAGAGCCCACATTAGCTGCTTTCTCTGACCTGTCATGCAAGAGAATGTCACCTGAGCATGACAGTAAGAATGCAGAGGGCTCCTTACAGAACGTATAACAGTTTGTAGGTGCACAGAGATTAAAATAACGGCCCTGAACATGACCCGTACAAAATCAGCTTCCACCTCTAAGCCTTTACTAGACATTTGTAATGATTTATCCGGGATGAAAATGGTTAAAAATGGGAGGAAAATTAAATGAAACCTGGAGTTTTAAATTCTTCTTTCTATTTTTGTTCTGCCTTCTTTTTTTTGTTTTTTTTTTTTTGTTTATGTGATATCACTTGTATGTGTCATGCCACGTGGTTTTTCCAACTCTTGTTAACTTCCAACCGATTGAACAAAAGAGACCCACCGTCCACCTGATGATGGACTGTGGTCGCTGCAAAGAGAGCAGCAGTCACCAGTCCACCAACAACTAAACACATTACCGCCAGCGAGCTTGAAAGGCCCTCGGCGTCTCTCCGTGAAGTTTATAGGGCTGGGGACGTAGCCAGCTTAGCACTAAACGCTCACTGGCTTGCCGTCCTTCTGGCAAAGTGGATGTACGAATTATGTGGCTAGGAGAAGGGGGGGGGGGGGGCGTGGGGTGGAAAGGGGAAAGGGGAAGACGGGTGGGAGGAAACGGGGATGGAAGTTGGGGATGGGGGGAGGGGGTGGGGGATTATCGAAAGAGAAGTTTGGTGACTGGTTGTAGTAATGGGAAAGTGGAGTCTGTGGATCAGAAGTAAACCACGTGCTGTTGGATAGTGTTGAAATCCATGTTTTTGTGTCATCCTTGAAATCTTTTCCTGGATTTATAATATATACTATATAATATTATGTGTGTGTGTGTGTGTGTGTGGGGTGTGTGTGGAGCGCCAGTGCACATGAGAGATTCCTGTTAGCTTGCCGTTCTCAGTCACGCAAGAGAGAACGTAGCTTGTGCTAAGAGTGAAATGTCAAGCGTTTCTGCTACCAGTAAGGCGCATGACTATCCGTAGGTGCGTGGAATGGCAAAACGGTTGAAAATAATCTGGCAAAAATAGAAATTTTGACCTTTGGTTTGCTAGAAAAAAAAAATTCATTGTTTTTCATCAAAAGTGATGTGGATGTCAATCAGAAATAAAGATGAATTAGACCGTGGAAACTCATCTTGGGGATTTATTGATTGGCTCTTCATTCATACTATCTCTTTTAGTGTTTGTGCTACGTAATGGTCCACAGGTTGTCGATTATTTCATTGGAAAGAAGAAACAGGCCCCAGCAGCAGCTTGCTGACAGGAGTGAATGTGCTAAACTACCAGAGCAGAGCAGTCAAGATTGATCTATAGATCTAACTGCGTGGACGCCAGAAAGCTTCAAGTCTTCACATATTCTCCATGAAGGTTTTTTTTTTTTTTTTTTTTTGTTTTTTTTT
>JADBJO010033489.1:0-2500 GCA_016801955.1 Conus betulinus
TCCCTCCCTCTCCAGGGTCGTAGTCACATATCTCTCTCCTCTCCAGGCCGTAGTCACATCTCTCTCCCTCTCTCCAGGCCGTAGTCACATCTCTCTCCCTCTCCAGGCCGTAGTCACATCTCTCTCCCTCTCCAGGCCGTAGTCACATCTCTCCCCCTCCCTGTCTCTCTCCTGGCCGTGGTCACATCTCTTTGACTGATGTGCTTACACTTTTTCTTCTTCAACTCTCAGCAATATTCAACTTCACTTCGTCTATGGCACTTCAGTTGCTTCGGATCGTCGGCTGTCTGCTGTTGTTTAATGAATTGTCCTGGCTTTGCTTATGAACGGTGCACACAAAATCCGTTTGCTGTCTGGTTGTTGAATCCCTGCTTTCAACATTTCCATGTCCCCCCCGCCGCGGTGTTCATTTTGCTGACTGTCCGTTCGGTTCTAAATTCACCCCTCTGTTACCGCCGCTCGGCAGATCACGTCACAGTGATGACACGGGCGTTTGACAAAAGCGCACGGCGCGGCCAGAGCCTGCACGTGCAAAAACGTGATGAAAGGAAAATGTCGCAGCGATAGCTCGTTCACACACACCTCCCCACCTCAGCCGTTGTTGGGCTATGTTCCCGGTCTTCGCGGAACGCAAGTTCAACTATCCGATGTCAACTCTGTGACCACGTGGAGTTTGAATATTTTTATTTGCAATCTTGCTTTGTTGCTGATTTCCAGTGTACACAAACGCCACCAGCAATCCGACATAGAAACCACAGGCGACAACAACAATATCAGTCCGCGTCACTTCGAGGTCATCATGACCGCAGCTCACCTGCTGAGTTTTCGTTCCCATTGGCTGACGTTCGACCGCAGCACTGACCAATACGACCCCACAAGGACAAAGGTCAACCATGGTCACTGGATACTGCTGTCTGCTGCTGCTTTCTGACAATTAACTTTTCAATGTTGAAAACAGATTCTGTGTAAACCGGGGCGCACAAAACGACGCGGGAACGTTTCACGTCATTTGGCTTTCCGCCGCCATCTTTCACTTGACCTCCTCTCCTCCCCCCCCCCCCCCCCCCTTCCAAATCTTTCATTAGGCCCCCCTTTCAGTTCATGTGTCGTGTGTTGTCAAGAAGCTGAACGCCATTTGATATTTCATTGTCTTGTGGTATGCCCCAATAGAAGGTTATGGTCATTTGCGTTTTTTTTTTTTTTTTTTTTTTTTTTTTTACCTGTTTCGGAAAGGCATAATTTAGAAGCGATTTTCGCATCTTAAAAAAAAAGATGAGATAACAAATACTGCTGGCAAAATTCGTACTGCGGAAGCAAACATCGTGAAGAACTTCAAAGCATCTCCATCTGACCGACACACTATTAAGAAACAAGGTGAAGGTCAACCTAGGAATGAGTAAACAATAAGTGACAATTAATTGTGACGGGGACAAAAAACCCCACAAACAAACAAAAAACAAACAAACAAAAAAAAAACCAACACACAACCTGAAAAAATAAACTAATTTACGATCAAGTTGAACAAGTGATGAACGCACACATTTCAAACCAGTTATGCGTGGATGGAAGATTGTGGCATTTCTTGGCATGGTATTTTCGTGTTAGTGTGCATCCATAGATATAGAAAGTTACCTAAAGCAAATGTTAATGGTAAAGTAGTTCTTTGAACGTGTGTGTGTGTGTGTGTGTGTGTGTGTGCAAGCGTGATATTGTAGGATACTTGTATATATCATACATTGCATGTCAGCGCGCAGTGTAGCCTGCATCACTACGTAGCCGTGTAAATGTCTGTACAATTGCTACGCTGAGGTTGTATCCGTTCTTTTCATTCTCTCTCTCTCTCTCTCTCTCTCTCTCTCCCTCTCTCTGTGCACGCGTGCCTGCGCGCGCGCGGGTGCGCGTGTGTGTATATGTGTGTGTGTGTGTGTGCGTGCGCGCGCGCGCGTGCGTGCATGCATGCGTGCGTGTGCACTGCGCTGTTTCCTGCTTTCTTTCCATTTTCATTTTGTCCATTTGTAGGACACTGTAATACCAAATGAAAATCAAGAACAAAAACGAAAGCCAAAAAACAACAAAATAAAACACACCCCCCCCCCCTAACAAATCAAGGCCTCCTGTTCAGAAAAAGGGATCCGAATTCGGAAAAAACGTAGTCAGACTTGATGAGTTCGTGACGATAATCACTGGTATCGGCAAGTTCATGGGCGCTGTCGTTGGACGGACGCGGTGGTGCCCTCTAGAAAAGAACGCTCACTCACGCGGGCTCAGCGACAAAGCAGTTACTGTTCGTTAGCACAACAAGGGGGCGTAACAAGGTGGTGTCCCGGCGGTGCGTTGGATCAACACAGGCACAACAGTGAACAACGTCCGAAGTGACTCGGCAGCAGTGCAGTGTCTCCTCCGGTGGGTTGCCTCGTGACGACGTCACACTGACTGCTGCTCCCTAAGGATTGCAGCTGCTCGGGGCTGCAGCGGAACGATCCAGAGTGCGACTTTGGAC
>JADBJO010033489.1:5000-14529 GCA_016801955.1 Conus betulinus
AAACTACAAAAAAGAAATAAATCGCGACCCACCGAGTGACACAGCCCAACAGGATAGGAACAGACCAACAGGCTCCTACGTTACCACCTTGTACCTAGTTCAGCCTGTTATCCCCGACACATTCACACGAGAACTGAATCATCTAGAGCCGCCCCCCTGTCGCTAGATCACCGTTTCACGAACAGTCCAGGAACACCACAGCCTCACACACCGACATCCTCCTGCCCCTCAGCACCGGCCTGAACCCAGGTACCGACCTGTGTGCTCTATAGCCACTCCGCATCGGCACCCCTCTGCCACGCGAGGGAATTGCTACCGGGCAGACCGAGGCCCCCATCGTCGTACCTATCCCGCTCGCAGGCTTCCCCTTGTTCTGCTCGGCTACGACCCTGCCCGCACGTCACTGCAGCGTTGTATTGCCCCCCAGGGTGCAACTGTCCCGTTTGTTGGACGTCCACCTCACGCACTGCCTCAACCGTTGTTGACGGCACACGCCCGGACGACTGAGTCTATTGTTGCGATGTCCCAGGCACAATAGCAAACGTCACATATGTGTTGAGGTCAACAACTTCACTGTTCGCCATCAGACCGGCCACTAAAAACGCACCTCGTTACGTTGTGAGTATCACAATCTTTCACCACGCGTTGCTCGAGCGGCACCCACCTTCCACCCAGTTGTTGGCGACAAATACCGTCACAGGTACGTTCCGGCGCCCTCAACTGACTCCTCAACAGAAGCGAGCGGACAGCGTTGTTGTGGGCGCGAAAAACAACCCGATCACAGTATATGGGTGTCAAGCCAGGAACGTCACGCAGCGTGTCTGTCGACCAGAACATAGCACACGGTGAGTGTTGGTTGGGGTAATGTGTAGTGCTCGTCGTCCGTTGCGTGGGAGTGGGAATCGCCCACGCTCGCAGCTAGTGTCAGGGCGAGCACACGTGCCAGGGCGCGACGCGGGTGCAACAGGTGTGGTCACAGTTGTGGTAGGAAATGATCGCCGATGCAGTGTTGCGGAGTGAGAGTGTGAGTGACTTGTGCGTGTCACGTATACAGAGCTGGTGAGCAGAACATACAATGGTCTGTCCTCGTCCGATAGCTGTCCGTATCGTCCATGTATGCCGGCAGAGTACGTTCCCGCCAAGAAAATGAACAATTAGGGGCAAAACCACCCATGTCAAGTCACAACGCTGACAGCCAAACGGAACACAATGACGCGTGGTTCATGAAATAGCGAGGTGATCTGCAGTTGGACGGCGAAGCGTAGAACGCGGATGGTCCGCGTGGCTGTGGCTGAATCTTCAGCAACGATGAGATTTCATATACAGCACGTGTTTGCAACAGTGGGAAACACACCACAAGGTTCTGTTCACAGTCATTTCTCATCTTTCCTAGTTTGTCGGTCTCACTAACACCTACACTGTGCATTTTCTGCTGGCATCTTCAAACAATTCGCTTCTTTCTTTGTTGCAGGGGAGCCGGGGTCTCAACAGAAGTTCTGTGAATCGGACAGCACTGAAGATAAAAAAAGATTCCTTCTAAAATCTTGGTATTGATATGTGATAACACAGTCTTGGTATTCATCTGTGACTACAGTCTTGGTATACATCTGTGAAGTCTAGTATATAATCTGTGACTACTACAGTCTTGTATAAATCTGTGATTACAGTCTTGGTATTAATCTGTGATTACAGTCTTGGTATTAATCTGTGAGTAGTTTTGGTATAAATCATTGATTACAGTCTTGGTATTAAATATGTAATTACAGTCTTGGTATTAATCTGTGATTACAGTCTGGTATTAATCTGTGATTACAGTCTTGTATTGATCTATGATTACAGTCTTGGTATTTAATCTATGATTACAGTCTTGGTATGAATCTGTGATTACAGTCTGGTATTAATCTGTGTTTACAGTTGTTATTAATCTGTGATTACAGTCTTGGTATTAATCTGTGATTACAGTCTGGTATTAATCTGTGATTATAGTCTTGGTATTAATCTGTGATTACAGTCTGGTATTAATCTGTGATTACAGTCTTGGTATTAATCTGTGATTACAGTCTGGTATTAATCTGGTATTAATCTGATTATAGTCTTGGTATTAATCTGTGATTATAGTCTTGGTATTAATCTGTGACCACTAATCTGTGATGACAGTCTTGGTATTAATCTGTGATGACAGTCTTGGTATACAACTTGTCTTCTTGGTCTTTTCTGTCGTATTTGATCGGAACTCCATCATCAGCTTAAAATCACTGCATGAGCCCGACACCCTGGAAATGATTCAAATGTTGGTAATAACCTTTACTCCTGTGAAACTTCCATTTGAAACTATAGCACAACAGCGTTCTACTCATCCAACCCCTTCCCTTCCTCCCCCACCCCCGCCCCACAAAATCATAAAAAGACGAGTAAGCAAAGGCTCCCCCCCCAACACAACACACACACACACACACACACACACACACACACACACACACAAACCCTCACACACAAGGGGAAAAGACCAGGATAACAACTACAACAACCAACAAACAAAAGCAAACCAAACCAACAAATCACCAACGAAGTAGCTTCAAGGTCCGAAAATCAGCAATAATCTAAATGATATCAAGAAACAGTTCTTAGTCAGTTAAAGAGCAAAAATCCATATAATAATACTTTAACGCTTAAACATAATTGTTCCCCCCCTCTCCCCTCTCTGCCAAATCTCAAACGAAGTCTTGAGTGTATTCGCAATAATAGCCTATGTACAACATCTGTCATGATTGCTGTTACTGTCATAATTCTCATCCTTGTCGAGTTATTTTATTTCAATAAAATTCGGTAAGACATTCAAGATACGCTACGTTGGCTTCAGTTCATTGAAACCACAGACAAATTGAAACAGGACTTTGACGACTGGTTTGTTTTGTCCTTAATTTACCGACTTATTTTTTCATTCGCTTGTCTGCATTATTACACTGTCAAGCCAGAGACAGGCAGAGGTCTCGTGAATTCGTTTTCTTATTTCATTACTTACTTACCGCCGACTTCAGTGTTCATTTTCATCTTGTCTCCGCTTTTCATCTGATTAATGGAAAAGTGTCACGGGAAACGGGACGAACGAATCATTAAAGGCAGTCTGGAGTGACTTCATCGATTAGTTGGTCAGACAAATGCACTCAAGTAGCTGGCCTTCTGGGGTTTGGGGCTATAAGACACAGGAACACGACTGATAGCTCAATACTCCCTAACCCCAGAATCCCTTGCCATCTCATTCCCTCCTACTTCCACCCCCCCCCCTTCCCCCTCCCACCAACCCCCTCCGCCCCCACCATTCTCCTGCCCGTCTCATTTCAGGCTGACTGACACTCGTCTAGTTACTGGTATGACAAGGCCTGCCAACCAGTCTGACGGGCCAGGCTATCTAAAAGCCGAAGATGCGACAATCATTTTAGCCTTATTACCGGAAGCGGACGGAATGTATTACTGGGAGAGAGGGAGAGAGAGAGAGAGAGAGAGAGAGAGAGAGAGAGAGAGAGAGATAGGAGAGAGAGAGAGAGAGAGTATGCATGATGTATATGTATGTATATATGATGTGTGCGTGTGTGTGTGTGTGTGTGTGTGTGTGTGTGTGTGAGAGAGAGAGAGAGAGAGGAGAGAGAGAGAGAGAGAGAGAGAGAGGTGAGGAGAGGAGTGTAAGAGAGGAGGAGAGAGAGGAGAGAGAGAATGTTGTGTGTGTGTGTGTGTGTGTGTGTGTGAGAGAGAGAGAGAGAGAGAGAGAGAGAGAGAGAGAGCCAAGAAAACTTTTTCTCAATCAGAGAGAACAGAGAGAGAGAGAGAGAGACAGAGAGAGAGACAGAGACAGACAGACAGACAGACAGACAGACAGACAGACAGACAGATAGACCAGAAGACAGACAGACAGATCTCAGCAAACGTTTGCTCAAATGAGAGAGAGAGAGAGAGAGAGAGAGAGAGAGAGAGAGAGACAGAGACAGAGACAGAGAAACAGAGAGCGAGCGCGCGCACAGAAAATAAAAGGTATACGAACAAACGACGTTATTCAGATACCACCGACACAAAAGCAGCTTCCACGCGGAAAATAAAACACAATGCTGCATGAACGACTTGAGATTGATCAGGGACTTAGAGATACAAGAATAACAATGACAGGATTGGAAAGATGAAAACTAGCAGCCCGGCCAGTCACAGCCAGAGGAAATGAAGGCTTCACCAGCTGATAGGGGTAATTTTACTGGAGGCCGAAATAGCTCAGATGGTACAGCGCCAGATTCATAATCCTGTGTTGTTTGGGGTTTCCAGTTCGAATCTGCGCCGGGCCGTTTCGGTAAAAGAGGATTTTCCCTATCGGAGTTAACACTAGCTCTGACTCCAATTTCCCGAAAAAATCCTTCGAATGAGACGAGGTTCCGTGTGTGAACGCACGCACAGCATCTTGCACACACGCGAAATCCCATTTCCAACTTTCGGGGGAGAAGGCCAGTTTGGCCGTTGGTGTGGATGACACGTTACACACAGGATGTAGCCTCTGTGAGAAATCGGAAGACCAAAGGAAGAAAACGGAGTAACTGATGTAATGATTGAATGACACGGGAAACGACTGAATGAAGCGTCAGCAAGCAGCTTTTCAGTCGGCTCTACCCAGGTGGGCAGCCCGTTGTGTAAACGAGAGCGTGGATTGTAAAGCGCTTAGGACTTCGAGTCTAATCAAGGTTAGACGCTGTATTAAATACTACTACCTCTTCTATGACTAATACGACTTCGCTATTCTTCTACTACTACTACTACTACTACTACTACTACTACTACTACTACTACTACTACTACTACTACTACTACTACTACTACTACTTTTGAGATAGGACCCCCCCCCCCTCTTCCTTACCTACTTCCACCCTCCAGTATCTGCATGTTATTTCATGAAGTAATTGACCTCTCTTTCACTCTCACAAACACGTGCGTGCGCAACACCACGACACGACGCCCCAACACGTTGCATCTTTCTGCGTCATCCACACTGTCCACGTCACACGACGTCATCCACACTGTCCACGTCACACAACGTCATCCACACTGTCCACGCCACACAACGTCATCCACACTGTCTACTGTACTGTCACACAACGTCATTCACACTGTCTACTGTCACACAACGTCATCGACACTGTCTACTGTCACACAACGTCATCCACACTGTCACACAACGTCACCCACACTGTCCACGTCACACAACGTCATCCACACTGTCCACGTCAAACAACGTCATCCACACTGTCACACAACGTCATGCACACTGTCCACGTCAAACAACGTCATCCACACTGTTACACAACGTCATCCACACTGTCCACGTCACACAACGTCATCTACACTGTTCACTGTCACACGACGTCATCCACACTGTCTATGTCACACAACGTCATCCACACTGTCTACGGTCACACAACGTCACCCACACTGTCTACTGTCACACAACGTCATGAACACTGTCTACTGTCACACAACGTCATCCACACTGTCTACTGTCACACAACGTCATCCACACTGTCCACGTCAAACAACGTCATCCACACTGTCCACGTCACACACTGTCAACGTCATCCACACTGTCTACTGTCTCCACACTGTCTACTGTCACACAACGTCATCCACACTGTCCACGTCACACAATGTCATCCACACTGTCCACGTCACACAACGTCATCCACACTGTCCACGTCACACAACGTCATCCACACTGTCTACTGTCACACAACGTCATCAACACTGTCTACTTCACACGACGTTATCCACACTGTCCACGTCACACTATGTCATCCACACTGTCTACTGTCACACAACGTCATCCATACTGTCACACAACGTCATCCACACTGTCTACGTCACACAACGTCATCCACACTGTCTATGTCACACAACGTCATCCACACTGTCTACTGTCACACAACGTCATCCACACTGTCACACAACGCCATCCACACTGTCCACGTCAAACAACGTCATCCACACTGTTACACAACGTCATCCACACTGTCACACAACATCATCCACACTGTCCACGTCACACAACGACATCCACACTGTCTTTTGTCACACAACGTCATCCACACTGTCTACTGTCACACAACGTCATCCACACTGTCCACGTCACACAACGTCACCCACACTGGTAACTGTCACACAACGTCATCCACACTGTCTACTGTCACACAACGTCATCCACACTGTCTACTGTCACACAACGTCATCCACACTGTCTACTGTCACACAACGTCATCCACACTGTCCACGTCACACAACGTCACCCACACTGGTAACTGTCACACAACGTCATCCATCCACTGTCTACTGTCACACAACGTCATCCACACTGTCTACTGTCACACAACGTCATCCACACTGTCTACTGTCACACAACGTCACCCACACTGTCCACGTCACACAACGTCACCCACACTGGTAACTGTCACACAAATCCACACTGTCACACAGCATCATCCACACTGTCCACGTCACACAACGACATCCACACTGTCCATTGTCACACAACGTCATCCACACTGTCTATTGTCACACAACGTCATCCACACTGTCCCACGTCACACAACGTCACCCACACTGGTAACTGTCACACAACGTCCATCCACACTGTCTACTGTCACACAAACGTCATCCACACTGTCTACTGTCACACAACGTCATCCACACTGTCTACTGTCATACAACGTCATCCACACTGTCTACTGTCACACAACGTCACCCACACTGGTAACTGTCACACACAACGTCATCCACACTGTCTACTGTCACACAACGTCATCCACATTGTCTACTGTCACACAACGTTATCCACACTGTTAAATGTCACACAACGTCATCCACACTGTTAAATGCCACACAACGTCATCCACACTGTTAAATGCCACACAATGTCATCCACACTCCTTTCCGCAAGACTTTATCCACACAACTTTTCGTCGCATACCCTCTCGCTACAATATCCAGTTCCATGCTACACACCTCTTCCTACACTGCTCTGTAACCACACTGTACAGCTGATGCACTATACAGACAACAACGCCACATCTCGATCCTGAGTACAAACAGCACACGTAACCAGACTGTTAAGGAACCGCTCGTTATAGTACACATACGAAAGAGGTCTTCTTTAGGCAATATAAAGGCAAGAACAAAGAAACTTGCCCCAGAGTGCCTGTGTTGCAGCAGCAGCATCAAAATGCCAGTGAATGGGGAGTTTTGTGCATTTTCCTCTTGTCTGTTGATCAGCCAGACACCTTTCTCAAAACTTCCTTTGTCTGTTTTGTTCTGTGTATTAAATATGCGTTGCTTTGTGTTCCTGTGTTGTGTGTATACTTGCATTCTGGCTTTTCTTTCTTTCTTTTTTTTTATACAGTAATGCTGCGGTCTGTTTCATCCCCCCCCCCCCCCCCCCCATTAGATTATACATCCTTGCAAGATCTGATTCCCCTTCAGTTCTTCAGAAAACTTATTTAAACTCGTGATATTCGAACTGAATATGTCTTGTCAGAATGCTTTGTAAGTGTAACTGAGGTAACATGCAATTCATAGAACCTTTTATCACACGGGAAATGTAACACGGGAAGAGAACCGTCATTATCGGGGGGAAAACCCCGCAGATAAGTACACCATATATCACAATCATCAAATCACACAACCCACGCGCGAACGAAAAACTCCGGCGAATATTTCGCTTCCACGGTCAACGGTACAGCAAACGCATTAATCTATAAACACGGATACCGCGCGACTGAGCGCGCGAACTTTTTTTTTCACTTTCCGCTTCAAAAAGCGAAACATTTTGGTCTTCGAAGGCGAAGAGTTTCTTCCAGAAGTGTGTGTGGGGGAGGGGGGGGTGGAGGGGGGGGGGGACTGGGGGGGGGGGGGGGGGGGGGGGGGGGGGGGGGGGGGGGGAAGGAAGGGGGAGAAGAGGAGAGAAGGGGGGGGGGGGAGAAGGAAGGAGGGGGCGAAGGAGGGAGGGCACCGAGGTGAAGGGTGGGGGAGGGAGGGGAGGTACCAGTCCCCTTCCAACAAGTGCAACACACCGAGCAAACTGTTCCCGTATTTGTTGGCAAAAACGGTCTCTCCAGCCTACACCAAGGTCTCTCAACACCTGACGGTGGTAAGGCGGCCGGCTGCCTGTTGACATCGGAGTGTTATTCGTTCCTTCACCGCCAAAACATCGGTGGCTTCCTCGCTTCCTTGTCTTATCTTTCTTTCTTGTCGTCTTTCGCTGAAATTTAATGTTTTGGTTTGTTTTCATACTCTAGCAACAGTATTTAAAAAACGCGTTTAAAGAGAGTCCCGTCACTCTGGGAACTCAAATCTGTCTTCCCTCATTCTGCTTAGGAAAAAAAAGGAAGAAAGAAAATGGAGGTGGGAAGGGGTTGAAAAGGGGGGGCTGGGGGGGTGGGGGGGGGGGGGGGGGGGGGGGGGGGGGGGGGGGGGTGAGGGTGGTGGGGCAGAGTGAGGGCAAGGTCCGCAAAACACATGACGGCCAATGGTATTGCTGCCTGGCAAATTTTCCCAGGGCGATTGTGCTCTCGAGAGAGTTTTTCGCCAGCCTGGGAAAAAATCACGCTCATGGGACTGGCAGCTTACTTTACAGAAGTGTACCCCGTTACAGTATCTGCTTGCGAACAAGACAGCTCCTCCACAACTGTAAGTTCATGGGGGGAGGGCAGATAGGTGACTGGAAACAGCTGGTTGTGGGTGAGGGGGAGGGGAGACAGGTGAGTGGAACAGAACCTCTTATACAGCGGCTGTAGTGAGGGGGTAGGGAGACAGGTGAGCGGAACAGCTGCTTAAACGCTGGCTGTAGGTGAGGGGCAGGAGAAAAGGTGAGACGGAACAGCCTCTACAGCGGGTGAGTAAGGGGGGAGGGAGACAGGTTGAGCGGAACAGCCTCTTCAAGTGGCGGTAAGTGAGGGGGAGGGAGACAGTGCTTGGAACAGCCTCTGACACTGACTGTAGTGAGGGGGATGAGGAACGGTAGTGGAGCGCGCCTTACACTGACTGTATTTGAGGGGGAGGGAGAGTGATAGACAGGTTGTGGAACACCTCTTACAGTGGCTGTGTGGATGGGGGGGGGGGGGTGATACATGTTGACTGGACAAGTCCCCCTGATGGCTGGCTGGGCTGTGTGCAGCAGGGGGGGAGGGAGACAAGTCAGTGAACATCTCCTGTGCTGGCTGGTGCAGGGGAAGGAGACAGGTAAATTGAACAAGCCCCTGACGGCCACCTGTATGGCAGGGGGAGGGAGCCGGTGAGTTGGTAACGCCCTTTTATACCGAGTCTATGCGGGGGAGTGAGACATGTAACGGGAACAACCCTGACGGCACCTGTTTGCGATGGAGGGGACAGTTGAGTGACAGACTCCTGATGCACATTGTATGCAAGTTGACGGAGAGACAGGTACTGGAAACATCCCCCTGGCTGCCAATTTTATGTATGGGAGGAGACAGATTGCTAGAACAGAAAAAGC
>JADBJO010033491.1:0-5000 GCA_016801955.1 Conus betulinus
ACTGTGCTTTCTTGAATATTGATTTAAAATCTCCCTGACTCAGATTTATTAAGTTTACATTAGTTTACTTTTACTTTTATACGCTGATGATATTGTTGTTATTCCAGATTCTTTTTGTGGTTTACAGAATGCTCTTGATGTAATAAGCAAGTATTGTAGCACATGGAGCTTAATGTTAATGTAGCAAACACAAAGGGTGTAGTCTTTAATGGATGCAAACATTCCTAGGAAAAAAAACAACCAAAAAGAAAACAAACAAACAAAAAACAAAAAACTAAAGTTCAAAAACCAGTCCATAGAAATAGTACACACTTTAAAATATTGGTATAATCTTTAGCAGAACAGGAATTTTTTTTTTTTATAAATGTAAGAAGTATTTGTATGACCAAGCGCAATGTGCAATGTTTTCTTTGCTAAAGATGGCAAGATTTTCAAAATTTTGCCTGTAAACATTGTACTGGACTTCTACCAGTCAATGGTTCTGCCTGTACTTTTATATGGCTGTGAAATTTGGGGACTATAGTGATTTAAAGCCAATGAAAGTTTTCAGCTTAAATTTATTAAGCATCTTTTTCATTTAAATCGTTCTACTAAAACAGAACTAATATATGGAGAACTGGAATGTATCCTGTTTCAGTTCAAGTATATGCACGAATGATAAAATTCTGGTCATCCTTACTTTCACCACAAACGAACACATATTCATCTAGATTGTATCAAAGTATTATATGATTTATACAGAAATCAGGGTTTTACATCTAGGTGGTTGATGTGTATACGGAACATCCTTATCGAAACATGATTCGACTTTGTGTGGGAGACACAAAGTTTTTCATCTGCCACAGCATCTGTGTAAAATGTTCGTAATTCATCAGAAGATGTTTACATACGTGGCATGGAACGATGCTTTAGAATCTAGTAATAAGTGTTTATTTTTATAGGAATTTTAAAACAGAGTTTTGCCGTGAAAATATATTGAAATGTTGACTGATGTTTTATATATACCCACTAATTCGGTTCCGCTGTGGTAATCATAAACTCATGATTGAAACTGGCAGACGATTTGGAATACCTCATAATGAACGATTTTTGTGTAAACCTCATTGATTGTAAAGCGCTTAGAGCTTGGTCTCTAGCCGAGAATAGGCGTTATAATAAGTATTCATTATTATTATCATTATTATGAACGATTTTGTCGGGACTGTGACCAGAATGACCTTGGCGACGAATTTCATTTTGTGATGAAATGCACAAATATGATGATATTAGAAATAAGTTTATACCAAAACATTTACATGTATAAAGTCCGTATTTAACTATTGTCGTTTGCTCTGCGGTAATAAAAAAGTGTTGCTAACTTAGCAAAGATTTTAAAACTTAGTAAAGTTGTGTAACATTATATCCAGTGTGTTAATTATCGGGAAATTTTTTGGATGTTTGATGTGTTTCATTTACATTGTTTATTTTGTTTCAAGTCCTCCATGCCCCAAAAGGGGTCACAGGATTAAATCTTTGAATCTTTGAATCTTTGTGTGTGGCCACATCAGTTACAATACAGAAAACGTTTATTGTCGGCTGGAGTATAGCAATCGATGTAGAACTGGACGGATTAGCAGATGCCAGACAGCAGGAAGAATGGACAGGATCGGTTTGGGTAATTGTCATGATCATGGAAGGCTGCTGGTACAGTTCAGAAACAGCAGGAAGGTTGATAAACGTCCTCTGTGCGGTTTATGGTGAGGGCTAGACTCCATTAGCATAAAACTATTGTCAGGTTAGATACACGGTTTGCTTTGGGCAGATACGCAGAAGTTGTAATTTCTACATTTTTGTATTGATTGGCGAGCCACAAATTGTACGTTTTGCATACTCATATCCACAAACACAGCCTTTAATGGAGTAACAGATTCGCGCTTTACAGCAAACTATGTCACATTTATGAGGTAAGTTTTGAATACATAACCAACCATCCTGTTCGTCAAAAATGTACAGTCAACGTTTGTTCAGAGACGTCTCCTATCACTAGATCTTACTGCCACTTCGCTTTCTGTGCTTGCCGTCAAGCAGTGGTGTTGAAGTGCTTGTCGTCAAGCGGTGGTGTTGAAGTGCTTGCCGTCAAGCGGTGGTGTTGAAGTGCTTGTCGTCAAGCGGTGGTGTTGAAGTGCTTGCCATCATGCGGTGGTGTTTAAGTGCTTGCTGTCAAGCGGTGGTGTTGAAGTGCTTGCTGTCAAGCAGTGGTGTTGAACTGCTTTCCGTCAAGTGGTGGTGTTGAAGTGCTTGTCGTCAAGCGGTGGTGTTGAAGTGCTTGCTGTCAAAGCGGTGGTGTTGAACTGCTTTCCGTCAAGTGGTGGTGTTGAAGTGCTTGCCGTCAAGCGGTGGTGTTGAAGTGTTTGCCGTCAAGCGGTGGTGTTGAAGTGCTTGTCGTCAAGCGGTGGTGTTGAAGTGCTTGCCGTCAAGCGGTGGAGTTGAAGTGCTTGCTGTCAAGCGGTAGTGTTGAAGTGCTTGTCGTCAAGCGGTGGTGTTGAAGTGCTTGCTGTCAAGCGGTGGTGTTGAAGTGCTTGCCGTCAAGCGGTGGTGTTTGAAGTGCTTGTCAAGCGGTGGTGTTGAAGTGCTTGTCGTCAAGCGGTGGTGTTGAAGTGCTTGTCAAGCGTGTGGTGTTGAAGCGCTTGCCGTCAAGCGGTGGAGTTGAAGTGTTTGTCGTCAAGCGGTGATGTTGACTTTTCATCTATATATTTCCCTCCTTCCTCACCCCCCCTGACGCTTTCATCTTGCTGTTTTATGTATCCATTATTGGTTCGCCCTTTTTTGGCGTTTGTCCCACACATGATATTTACTAGTACTGCTGCTGCTGCTATACATCCACTATTGCTGCTGCTGCTACTGTTGCTTCTTCTGTTCTTCCCCTGGCCGTTCCTCTTCCTGTTACTGCTACTAATATTACCGTTGTGACGACAGCGACACGGCAACGCCTCTTTAAATCGGTTGATGCACAACTTTGTCATTCTGGTTTACTATCGCAGAATGTCCTGATGGAACGTACGGTGATGGGTGTAGCCAGAAGTGTGGTAGCTGTGCTCAGCTGAGTGAGTGTCATCATCGCACGGGTCAATGTTCGGGACAGTGCGCTGGTGGTTTTTACTGGATCCCACTGTACCGGTGGGTGGATGAGAGCGCGCGCGCGCGCACGCGAGCACGCGCGTTTATGTGTGTGTGTGTGTGTGTGTGTGTGTGTGTGTGTGCGCGTGCGTGCGTGCGTGCGTGCATGCGCGCGCTCGCGCGCGCGTGTGTGTGTGTGTGTGTGTGTGTGTGTGGATGTGGGTGTGCGAGTAGGTGGTTATACATGGCGTATGTGTGCGTGTATGTGTCAAAAAGAGAGAGAGAGAGAGAGAGAGAGAGAGAGAGAGAGAGAGAGAGAGAGAGAGAGAGAGAGAGAGAGTCTGTGTACACACAGACACACAGACATGTGTGGCTGGGTGTGTTTGTGTGTGAATATATCATTGGAGGTTAGATGGAAAGGGGAGGAGATCTTATTTTGAATGTCGGATATCTAGAAAGATTATCTGTCTTTAATGTTTAATGTCAAACTATTACAATCATCCTACTGTAACATATTTGAGAATCTCTCGAAAGCCAAGAGTAAGGTATTGCGAAAACGCTTCTCTTACTGTTTTGAGGAGGACATCATTCTTTTGCAAGTGCATAATGTTACAAGATATGTGTACATTCACCGGTAATTTGTTCAAGTGCATAATGTTACAAGATACGTGTACATTCACCGGTATTTGTTCCCATGATTGGCGGCCAAGTCATTCCGCTTTTGCTCGTGTTTCAGTTTTAAGCTGCACTTGCCTCACTTCCAGACCTTTCCAACGGGGTTTTACATTTCAGTTCAGCTGTATTGCCTCACTTCCAGCCCTTTCCAACGGGTTTTTACATTTCAGTTCAGCTGTATTGCCTCACTTCCAGCCCTTTCCAACGGGGTTTTACATTTCAGTTCAGCTGTATTGCCTCACTTCCAGCCCTTTCCAACGGGTTTTTTTACATTTCAGTTCAGCTGTATTGCCTCACTTCCAGACCTTTCCAACGGGGTTTTACATTTCAGTTCAGCTGTATTGCCTCACTTCCAAACCTTTCCAACGGGGTTTTACATTTAAGTTCGGCTATATTGCCTCACTTCCAGACCATTCCAACGGGGTTTTTACCATTAACCTCAGCTGTATTGCCTTACTTCCAAAACCTTTCCAACGGATGTTTTACCATTAACCTCAGCTGTATTGCCTCACTTCCAAAACCTTTCCAACGGTTTTTTTTACCATCAAGTTCAGCTGTTTTGTCTCAAGTCAAAAACCTTTCCAACTGTTTTTTTTTTGTGTTGTTTTTTTTTACCATCAAGTTCAGCTGTGCTTGCCTCACTTCAAAACCTTTCCAACGGTTTTTTTTTTTTTACCATTAGAATGGTTCACTCTGATACGTGATAATCTCTAAACAGTTTCAACAAGAGAATACAGATGGAGCTACAACGCTACCAGACATGTGGAACAAACCGCAATAATAGGGAAGCCCAGCGTGTCAAGCCTGAAACCTTCCACAATGAAGAACAGTGACTTTGCTGAGCTTGGACGGCGTGGTTGCTTTGCAAGGGAGCGGGAATATGAAAGTAGGTTCTCTTTAGCGGTACTGTGATTAGTCCAGCTTGAAAGTCCAAGAAGTACAGTCGTGCAATATTTACATCTGGTCGCCTTTTAGTGTGTGCTGTATGCACTCTAGATCCCTGTGGGATATTTATGGAATACAGTTTTCATTCTTGGGTCAGGGTTTTCATTAACAACGCGTTCCAAGATTTGCTCACCCGTGTATCTACACAACGAACTGTCTGTCTATCCACTCAACAATTCAGCTCTTTATCTACACAATGATTTGTCTGTCTTTCCACTCATCCATTCAGCTATTTATCTGCACAATGATCTGTCTGTCTTTTCACTCATCCATTCAGCTGTTTA
>JADBJO010033492.1:0-2500 GCA_016801955.1 Conus betulinus
CCCCTTGTCAAGATTTTTCCCATATTTTCATCCTGATTATTTGAAGCCCTTAGTAAAGTAAGAAGTCTAGCGACAATATGGACATGTGCTGTATAGGAGTATGTCTCCAATTCAACCAAAGTCTGCACTTAAACTGCAAGAAACATTTGTATCAGAGAAATCAATGATAAGAAATAATCTGTATTAAAAAATATTAAAAAAAAAAAAAAAAAAGGCAAAGCAGATTTTCCTAACCATAGAGAAATGTAGGTGCAGTGAGAGATGGTGTTGCATGAAGCCATGAAGACCTGACTAGCATTGCAGCCTATAACTTCCACAGTCTGTGTATGCATGCACATGTCTACCACTCTGGATTCAGTTCTCACAAGAGACTGAGCACACACACACACACACACACCTTTCTTCTTACCGTTCATACACCTGAAATCTTGTCATCCATGTTTGTTACAAAATATTGCCTCTCTCTGCGCCATGTCAGAGCATGAATAGGAATTTTGCTTCTAAAACAAGTTGAAATAATTTTACGAAATAGTTACCCAACCAAATGCCTCATACCTACGTGACATATTCTTAATTGGAACATGGCCATAATAATTAGATCCTTGTTAAAAACCAATTTGGGAGAGAAGGGAACTAAGTGTGCCTTCAGAGCAGCAGGGTGATGACCCTTGACATATAATGATATATATATGGCCTGTCACTTGATTCATTGTAAGTTTCAGTTTCTGCACCTTTCCCTGAAAAGCAGGAGGACATCAGTGTGTTCACACAGAGAAAAATCAGAAATGTTTTGGTCAAACTAGTTTTAGTCAGAAAATCACTTTCTCTCTCACAGGTATGACATGAGGTGTGACTTTTTCAAGTGCTGATGTGACAAGGTGCGAGTGGAAGCATGTGTCAGTTGAGTGTTCATCCTCACGGTCAGGCTCAACAGTTTCAAGTCCTGATCTACTGAGAGGTTTGAAAGAAAGCGTGTCTCAGATCCAGATTGAAGCAGATAACTGTGTGTGAAGTGTGTCCATTGCAAGTCCAGATTTTATTACGTATGAGCACAAGCAAGTGTCTGTTTCAAATCCTCGTTCTATCAGACAAGAAAGGAAATGAACTGAGAGAGCAAATTAGAGAGAGAGCAGTGGGAGAAGATGAATTAAGAGATATGTTTGATCAGACATGATATATTGCCAAGTTAGCGGACAAGAAGAGTGAGGATACAGCAGCGTATGTGAAAAGAAATGATTTTACGTATCTATGGTGTAAAAGAGAATAGCACAGCAACACAGAGAGAGAGACTCAACAGCAGTGTGAGAATTTAGTTATGAACTTGATTAATACAAACTCCAAATCGATATTATAGAGAGGATATTGAAGCAGTGACCGTCTTGGACTGAGACAAAATTCAAGAAACTCTCCAAGAGGCATTATTGTGAGATATGTCTCAAGGCGCATTCAAGATCAGGTGATCTATGCAAGGCGAAGACTGAGTGGGCACAGGGGTAGTTATTGTTGAAGATCTGACTCCTAGACTCAGTTGCTGACCACAGTGAAGGATAACAAGGAAGTGTGTTATCAGGCCTGGTCCAAGAATGGATGGGTCTTCATGAAGGCTGTATCAGGTGAGATTACCCACATTGACAGTCTCTCTGATCTCCGGGGCGACCAGGCAAGAAGACAGCGCTGGGCTTCTCGCCCTGTCGATGGCAGTTCCAGGGTGCTCGACAGACGACCTCCACCGCAGAAGCAGCAGGGGAGTACAGACCAGCCACAGTGAAGAGGTGAAGACCAGCCGCATTGGAGGGGTGCTGTCCAGCTGCAGTGAAGGGGTGCTAACCAGCCGCAGCGAAGGGGTGCTGACCAGTCACAGCAGAGGAATGCTGACCAGTCACAGCAGAGGAATGCTGACCAGTCACAGGAGAGGAGTGCTGACCAGCCGCAACGAAGGAGTGCTGACCAGCCGCAACGAAGGAGTGCTGACCAGCTGCGGCGGAGTGCAGACCAGCCACAGGAGAGGGGGTGCCGACCAGCCACAACAGAAGGGTGCTGACCAGCCGCAGCAGAGGGGTGCCACCCACTTCAGCCCGGTCCAGAGACAGCTCCAGTGACAGTGCCATGTCTACTGGGGTATTGCACACGCTGGTGCTGGTGCTGGGCATTCACTGATCCAGCCTGGGAAAAGTTTTTCAGACTGTGTGGTGGGTATAGTGGACAGTGTCACAGCAGGGAGCAGTCAAACCAGGACTGGGACATGGGCTGGGACAGGGAGAGAGAGACAGAACCACCGGAGATCACAGGAACTTACCATCCTCCAGATGCTGGATAAGGTGAGGGATAAAAGTCAAGGACCAAATGTACATGAGCGTGAGAGAAGGAATTCATTGGACTCTGTTAGAACTGCTGACTTCCTAGATGCTTGTCTAGACCCCGGTCCAGACCCTGGTGTCTACGGATCACAATAACTTTGCTGCTTATAGCAGTTGAATGAGGCTTATTTTGTTTGTTTGTT
>JADBJO010033492.1:7500-14523 GCA_016801955.1 Conus betulinus
AATAATAGATTCCTACAGGTTGTGTGTTATAATAAATTATAGATGTCTCTCTCTCTCTCTCTCTCTCTCTCTCTCTCTCTCTCTCTCTCTCTCTCTCTCTCTGTCTGTTGTCATGACCAAAAAAAATTCAGTGGAGAGAACGAAGTGATGTCTTGGATTTTTTATTGTACGGATTTTGCGTCTGATGAAAAAAAGTTATGTTACTATGTGACCAGTCCCCACAAAATCAACTATAGGTCGTTTTGAAGCTAGTTTGGAACAACATGGACATTAACATAGAGGGGCTTAGGGGTCAGAATTGAGGATTTAGAACATTGTGCAAAAATATGTTTTTATTAGTACATAACCATAAATACACAGGATGGTGGTAACAAAAATCAGTTGACAGATGACTTTAAAATCATGTATCTTTTAATGAAAAGATGCTTTGATGGAGTGACGTCTTTCACCCATGTCTTTGTCACTAGATTCATGTGAAAAGACAAATGAAGAGAGAATACGTTGATGGAGTGACTTCTCTCACCCATTCTTTGTCACTAGATTCATGTTGAAAGACAAAATGAGAGAATATGTTGATGAAGTGACTTCTTTCACCCATTCTTTGTCGCTAGATTCATGTTAAAAGACAAAATGAGAGAATACGTTGATGAAGTGACTTCTTTCACCACCCATTCTCTGTCGCTAGATTCATGTTGAAAAAGACAAAATGAGAGAATACACTGATGGAGTGACTTCTCTCACCCATTCTTTGTCGCTAGATTCATGTTAAAAGACAAAATGAGAGAGAATACGTTGATGGAGTGACTTCTTTCACCCAATTTCTTTGTCACTAGATTCATGTTGAAAGACAAAATGAGAGAATACGTTTGTACTCCAACTGTGGATTTAAAGTCATTCTCATGCTATGGAAAGCACTGACCAATGAACTCAAAATGATAACCATAGGAAACGCTCACTTCAATTTGTCCAGCTTCTAGAGTATTTTAATGATGCTTAGCATTGTCAGCAGCATTCTTTCTAGCTTTCACATCAAAATTTATTAGAAATGCTGGGCTGATTTCATGGGGTACAGGTAATGTTTTTGTGTGTGATCAGGTGATGGGGAATGCCAGCGAGTTTCAGCCAGATTTCCAGCTGGTGATTGACGTCAGTTTTGAACATCATCAGGTGCGTGACATCTGTTTGTAAGTTGTTTTGATGTCTCTCCCACTCATACCCTCCCCCCCTCCCACCCTCCACCCCCCCACCTACCCCTGTGCCCAGCACCTCCTCTCCCACTCCATTGTTTTTCTTTTATATATGTGACCTTGTCACTTCAGAGAGGGAAGTCAGATTGTAATGGTTTGTGTAGTGGGAGCATGAAAAACAAACAAATGATGTGGAGCATTGATTTTAGCTGGATTGGAATCTGTGCTCGCTCATTTTGGGCTTCGGGGTCAAGCTTTGAATATGTGGGTGCTCATCTAATGAATGAAAAGATTTCAGTTTCATGTATTTTGCTGTTTTGTTCTTTCCTTCTTTCTTTTTCTGTTCTATAAAGAAAATGGCTGGTACATAGTTTCCATGGAGACTTTGTAGAGAACATGTGAAAGCTGCACATGTTTAATCTAATGCACAACTTTTTTAATTGAAAAGATTTGTAGCACTGGTATCATGTGTCTGATTTAGAAAAGATCTGCAGTACTTAAAAGGGAATACAATATCTAAACTTCCAATATTTCCTCTGTGTGGGGCATAGATTTCTAAAAGAGTTTCTCAGTCACCTCTGTGTCCTGGTTTTGTGTCTCCTGCTGGCTGCAAGGAAGCCCCCCCCCCCCCCCCCCCCCCCCCCCCCTACTCCCCCATACCTCCCCAGCCACATGCTGTGCACTTCAAGATCCTAAGACTTCATTTTGTCTTGGTTTCTAGACCTCTCTTCCTTTTGCCTTGGGGACTTGGTGTCAGGGCTTGTTTGGTGGTGTAGGTGGGAGGTCTGCAGAGCAGAACTGTAAGCTGCTCTTCCTCATTAAATATCAGCATCTCCAGGCATCGGGTCAGTTCCCTGGCAAAGGTCTTTGTTGCCAATGGTATGAAACTAGTGCATGTTTCTCCACAGATGGTTGTTGATGGAAAGTGCCTGCTCTTTCTTGGTGCTTATTGCTAGTGTTATCCTCCGAGTTTGAGCTCCACAAAGTAGGCAGACTTGATGTTGGTATTGGAGATCCTGGTCTGGTTGGTTCTTAGGAGAGATCCTGGTCTTGGTTTGTTAGGAGATCCTGGTCTTGGTTTTGTTGGGAGATCCTGGTCTTGGTTTGTTAGGAGATCCTGGTCTTGGTTTGTTGGGAGATCCTGATCTTGGTTTGTTGGGAGATCCTGGTCTTGGTTTGTTGGGGGAGCACTTAGGGAACTTCAAGAGTTCTTCAGGAATAGATAATGCGCAAGACTGGAGAAGACATTTTGTGAGTGGTGGAGTGGTGTGAGTGTTGCATGGTTCATGAATATGCAACGATTGATGTAGGATATTTTTTCACTGGTGTCATGGCATTGACAGTCTGTTGATGAAGAATGTCTTGATACAATGATTGGTGTCATGGCATTGACAATCTGTTGATGAAGAATGTCTTGATACAATGATTGGTGTCATGGCATTGACAGTCTGTGAGGAATGTTTTAATACAATGATAGGTGTCATGGCATGGCACTGACAGTCTGTTGATGAGTCTGTTGATGAGGAATGTTTTGATACAATGATTGGTGTCATGGCATTGACACAGTCTGTTGATGAGGAATGTTTTGATACAATGATTGGGTGTTAGGTCTCTTTCTTCCTGTATCACTATTTCTCTCTTTGTCCCATTGTCTGCTGATTTCTGTCTCTTTGTCTGTATCACTCTCTCTCTCTCTCTCTATTTCTGTCTCTTTGTCTGTCTCTCTCTCTACGTCTCTCTTTGTCTGTCTGCGCTTTCTGTCTCTTTGTCACTGTCTCTCACTGTCTCTGTCTCTCTGTCTCTTTTTTGTCTGTGTCTATCTCTTTGTCTTCTCTGTCTGTCTGTCTGTCTGTCTGTCTGTCTGTCTCTCTCTCTCTCTCTCTCTCTCTCTCTCTCTCTCTCTCTCTCTCTCTCTTTCTCATATATATGGGTATTTGCTTTCATTGTGAAAAATGTTAGTGTGTTTATGTGTGGTACATGTCTGCATGAAGGGGGCTGAGGTAGGGGGGGGGGGGGGGGGGGGGGGGGGGGTTGTGGACACAGTATTTGGCCAAGCTGTGTCTGTTTATTGGCTTTTACGGATTTACAGTTGTAATGATCACACTTCAGCATGATTGAATGCACCTCACAGCTCATTGGCAGTATTTATTACTTCAGCTCAGTAAAAGCGACTCATGTTCAAGGGGACTCAGTCTGAAGGTCTTTCCAAACCATGCTACTGAAGCAGTGCTTACTCAGTTTTCTACTGCTGTAAACAGGTAGTAAATGAAGACTTCTCAGCGCTCACAGACCAGGACACAGAATAGTGACTGGCTGTGCATCACAGCCACAGATGTGAAGTCTAGTCCACATCAGCTGATCCCACCAATAACAGTAGGTTTGCTTAGGGCTGGGCAGGATGTGTGGGGACTCCATATGTGCTAGGTCTCAATCTCATCTTGGTCCATGGCAGGCTTGTGGCCTGCTTTGTGCTCAGTCGAGTAGGAAAGATTACATGCCTAGAGTAAGTGTCCAGAAGCCACTTGAAACTTTTTTGTTTGATGGTATTCCAGATTTTGGCGATGCGACTATGCTCCCTGGTTTTAATAGAACAATTGTGAATATGTATGTTGACTTCCAAAGAATAAAAGCCTTTAATATATAGAACATTTTTCTGTTCAGTGTTTCGAAAGTATGAATGAAATCATCTCTTTATCTACTGTTTTAAGTTTCAGATCAAACCGTCAAAATACAAGATGTTTTGAAAAAAAGAAAGTGATTTATTTTATTTCTGTATGACTTGCCAGTAATGATCTCAAAAGAAAAGTACCTGGGAAGCTAAAACAACAAACTAGTTTT
The DNA here is from genome assembly GCA_016801955.1 of Conus betulinus. Taxonomy (NCBI): domain Eukaryota; kingdom Metazoa; phylum Mollusca; class Gastropoda; order Neogastropoda; family Conidae; genus Conus; species Conus betulinus. Next base: position 11,526 of record JADBJO010033492.1, read on the forward strand.
TTTGCAAGCATCCTGACTGTCTGTGGTAAAGGTATCAGGTCATAAGGCAAGGCAGAAGACGAGGAGAACACAGAGCTGTGGAGTCACTGTGGTGGTGCCTGTTGTAGGATCCACCATGATGGTGCCCAACATCTCCCAGCACTACTTGCTAAGCATCCACTGACAACAATCATTACAAAAGCAGGCGTTCCACTGGAGAGTGTGAGCACATCCATTGGAAACTTCCTGTGAACCAGCTGACACTAATTTCAACAAGAGTGTGGACATGGAGAGAAAGTTGAAAGGGAGGTCATCACTGGTCTTTTATGAAGTTCAAAGTGGAATTTTATCCTGAAGGAAATTTCCACATTGACATTATTGTGAGGTATTTTTTTACTGCCTTTTCAAGACCGCAGACTCCTTTCGGATGAGATGGCAGGTGTCAAAGGTGCAAAGGTACAAAGTCTATGAAAGAGTAGATAATGTACCCATTCTTTCAACTGTCATGACAAAATATTTTCTTTTTTTCCTTTTCTTTTTTTGGCTATAGTGTATTGCAGTAAAGTGAGTGTAAAAACATATTCTATCAAAAATATTAAATCTAACACGTTCGCCACCCATCACCCCCCCTCCCCCTCTCCTTTTCCCCCTCGAGCCGAGCCATACATTTGATCTTTAAAAGAAAGAAAAGTTTTGGGAAAACTGTCTGTGCCTTCTGCTTTGTTTTTTTTGTTGTTGTTTTTTTTATCCCTTGTTTCTTTCTTTTTTCATTTGTTTGTTTGTCTGTTGGTGGTTATATCATCTGTGGTCTCTCTGTGGCACACTTGCTGCCCTGCTTCAACCCTTCCTACGAAACTATCGCCACAGACTCTTTGGGGAACTTCTGACATCGGGTCGTCAAGAGGCACCCCACCAGAAGAGACGCTGCACTGCTGCTGGGTTATTTTGCGTTGTGTTCCGCGGTGCCTTTTCTGATCCAGCTTACATGGAACACTGCATACAAAGATGTTAAATTGGACAATAAATAAATCTGATAGGACTCGAACCCACAAGTTCCCGGCCATTGTGCTGCTTAACCATTGACCTGTGGCAGCTGGCACTGACAGGGTTTATAAATAAATCTGATGGGACTCGAACCCACAAGTTCCCAGCCATTGTGCTGCTGTAACCATTGACCTGTGGCAGCTGGCACTGACAGGGCTTCTGTTGGTTTGGCAGGGTACTGGGTTCCTTGCTGTCAGCGCACCTGATCATCCTGGATCCCCAGCAGCCATGGCTCCAACGGACTACGATGGAGAGCTGCTGTCCATGGCCCACGACCTGGCCTTCCGACTGCTGCCTGCTTTTGACTCTGCCGCCACCGGCATCCCCCATCCACAGGTAGGTGTCTCTGATACTTGTTCATTGGGATCTCCATTTTGCTGACTTGAGATGGAGATGGAGAAAACTGCAGAATAAGGCAGAACCACAATGTAAACACTCAGCATCAGGTGCAGGGCAATGGTTAGTTTAACCCTTTCAGCCTTGACATGGTGGCTGCATGTGTATACTATCCAGCCTTCGGTGTTTGGGCCATTCATCTTAAAAAAAAAAAAAAAAAAAAAAAAATGGGGCTGCTTTTCTTAAAACTGCCATTACTCTGGATTGGAACATAACAGGGGCTCTCAGTTACAGAAATATGTGTAGATTTAAACATGTTCATTTTTCATTGTTACTTCGTTTTCCTGTGCTTGGTTCCCTGATGAATAGGGGCTGAAACAGATCCTTCATGACTTCTTTAGTACTTGATATTCCCATGGGTTGTGTTATTGCATTTGTGATAAAATGCAAATAAAACTGAACTGTATTGTAGTTGAGTTTATTTTCACAACTCTGTAAGTTTACATGACTTTTGTATCAATACTTTTAGAGTTATTTTGTTAAAAGGATATACCAGTATGATTACATGTAAAACTTGCTGCAGCGCAAGGTTGCTTCCTTGGCTCATGATATGTAAATAATGCTAAAAAAAAAACCAAAACTCTCCAAATCATTTGAATTTCACTCACTCAAAGTAGCACATCTCACACACACACACACACACACACACACACACACACACACACACACACACACAGGCTTCAAAATACTTTTCCTGTACTTATTATCTGTGCATGGAATTAGAGTTTAAAATTACTACATTTGAACCACGATCAATATACGACTATCAAATTGAAGAAAAGAAGAACAATCTAATGCTGACAGCCGACTGTGGGGAGGATTGTTTTGTGCATGTTATGGATATTCTTTGTGATGTCTAAGGGAGACAAATATGTCATTTTTTTTCTTAATTGCTGGTCTGTTTCATATAGTGTATTGATAAGCACTATTTACACCTTGTTTTGAGTTTTCATTTGTATTTTGTCATGAGTTGAGGTGTCTTGACCAAAGAGCTGCTGTGTAGTATTTAGTTTGATGTTGTGTTCATTGGGATGCTGGGGTTTAGCACTGTCAGTCTTTTGACTCAGCTTTTGAAACACTTCTCGTCTTTGGTAAACTTTTTTTTCCTTTCTGGACTGTGGTTATGTCTTTGTTCAGGGAATGTTTTTGTCTTTTCCCCTGAAATGGCTGTACAAGGTGGAGGTGGACTGTGGTTATGTTTTTCAGGAAATATTTTTGTTCTTTTCCCCTGAAATGGCTGTACAAGGTGGACTGTGGTTATGTCTTTGTTCAGGGAATGTTTTTGCTCTTTTCCCCTGAAATGGCTGTACAAGGTGGACACCAACTATCCATTCTGCCATGTCTCTGTGCTCATGTGGCAGAATGTCTGTATATTGTGGCATTTATCTAAATGATTTTTTCTGTCTTTATTTTTTTCTTAATACAGTTTTTTAAAATCTTCACAGAGAGCAATCAGTGATAGGTTGTCATGAGGTAACTCCCGAGAAGAAAGACTACACTGCTTCTGAGTCACTTTAGAGGTGTTCAATGTTGTCTGTTCCCATCCACCTTAAGAAGAAAGACTACACTGCTTCTGAGT
>JADBJO010033493.1:0-14522 GCA_016801955.1 Conus betulinus
TTTTCAAATTTGCTTTGAAACTGAGGGTCAAAGACACAGTCATAGACAGGGTTTTCCGGTTCCGAGAACAGTCTGATATAGTAATTCAAAGACAGTTTCAGCCTGCGGTTGGACAGTGAAGGTTCACCTGCCTCTGCGTACAGGCTGTACACAGGGGTGGTGCGGAATGCTCCAAGACAGAGATGAAGCCCTTGTTGGTGGATAGGGTCCAAGAGTTTTAGATACGATGGTCTGGCAGAGCCGTACACAGCACAACCATAGTCCAGTTTGGAATGGACTGGTCAAGGCTCTGTAGAGGTGCAACAAAGTTTTCTTATCAGCGCCCCAGTCAGTGTGTGCTACGACCCGCAGAATATTCAGAGCTTTCTGGCAAGAGGTTTTGAGGTGTTTAATGTGGCTGAAAAAGTTGAGTTTTTGGTCAAAATAACTCCAAGGAATTTGGCCTCTGTGACAGCTGGAATGGGAGATTTCCCCTATTTTGATTTCAGGATCTGGAAAAAACTGACGAAAATTATGGAAGTGAATGCACTGTGTCTTCGTAGGGAGAAAAAGTGAAGCCGTTTTCATCCCCCCACTGATGAATTTTATCCACACAATGCTGGAGCCTGCGCTGGACACTGGGTACAGGCTTCCAGTTGCGAAGACAGCAAAATCATCCACAAACAATGAGCAGTCTGAACCCTGCTGAACTGACTTGACAATGTTGTTAATCTTGATGCTGAAGAGGGCAGGAGACAGTATGCTCCCTTGTGGAACACCCCAACTCCTGCTCATGAACATCAGAGAGAGTGGTGCCAACCCGGACCTGAAACTGTCGGTCTGCCAAAAAATATTGAATGAAAAGTGGAAGATGACCCTGAAAACCAAGATCATGGAGAAATGCTAGGTTTAAAGGTCAGTGGTGGTTTGGCAACAATAGTCAATGGGCATTTTAGCTGAAAGTTGAGTGAAAAGTCCAGAGGGAGAAACTTGAGGCTCACAATCAACTGGAAAAATTGTGCAAAATTAGTTGTGCTGGACACTGGTAAACAAGGAGGTATGGTCCAAACTTTCAACAAATCCACGCAAATTGGATCTGAAGATCGCACACACTCAGCACATGTGATTCTCAATGCCACAACTGCGATTGCCCGCATGGCAGACCAGAACAAGGCTTCGCGACAAAATGCAGACCTGATGCCGAACTGCACAGATGCAATTGCATTGCTATGACATGCCATGCATGAGTCATCCACATTCCATCGCCGAGCGATGCATTCCACTGATCAATCTGCGCTTGTGCAATGAAACGATTGACAGTACGGTACATTTGTTTGGGGACAATCTTACTTCCACCCTTAAAGATATCAATGAAATGGAGAAGACAGGCTACAAGGCCTTGTCTGCTGGGAAAAAAAGGAAAAAAAAAAAAAAAAAAAACCTAATTTCCTCGCTCCCAGTATGACGGAAATGACAGCAACAGAAAAGGGCCTTTTTAAGGGGCCGTCTCAAACAAACATTTCCCAGCCAGACGTAGGGGCTGTCAGTACACAAAGCAACAGACACAGGGGCGCTACTACAACAGTTTTCCCAAGGGTGCAACAACCACAGGAATAGCTTCTCTCAGTCTCAGCAAAGACAGTACGTCTTTGGTCTCAGTAACTGAGGTATGTGATTTTGATGCACAGTTAGATAGCATTGTTCAGTTGCTGACACTGGAAGCAGAAGAGTTTGAAGCAGGAAGATTGGCTAAATTTACAGAAAATTGAGTTAAGCTGACATCAGATCCTAACATCCTGAAATCGGTGACAGGTGCTGAAATTAAGACTGACTGTAATCTGGAAGACTTAGCTACTTTGTCATGTCCAGTTTAATTCATTCAGAATGAATGCTGCAGATACAGCTGTTACTGATGAGGAAATTGACAATTGGTTAGGGAAAAAGTTATAATAGAGTGTGAGCATACTCATGGAGAAGTGTTATCACCAATCTTCCCTTGGCAGAAAAAAGATGGATCACAGAGAATGACCCTAAACCTAAAAGGTGTAAATGAGAAAAATAACATGTAAATGAAGAAATAACCGGTCACCATTTTAAAATGGACACTTTGGCTACAGCCTTGGCTCTGGTCAGCAAAAACTGCTACATGGCATCATTGGACTTGAAAGAGGCCTACTACTCTGTACTTACTTGCAAGGAACACAAAAAGCTGTTGAGATTCAAATGGAAATTTTTTTTTTTTTTTTTTAATACAATGTGCTCAAAAATGGGTTGGCACTGGCACCACGTTTGTTTACGAAAATCACGAAGCCAGTTTTTTTGCTACCTTGAGATTGAAAGGACATATCTCCCTGGCTTTCTTGGATGATTCCTTGCTTATGGGCATTTCAAAGTGACAGTGCCAGGAAAATGTTATGGACATACTGGACACATTTGCATAAACTCAGATTCACTGTACATCCCACAAAGTCAGTTTTTTCAACCAACTACTGTGATTCAGTATTTAGGAGTGATCACTGACTCTGTCTCAATGACGATCACTTTAACCCTAGAAAGGAAAGAGGAAATGCTTCTAAGCTGCAAGAACCTGTATAAGGCAGCTGAGATAAATGTATGAGATTTGGCAAAAATTATTGGGTTAATAGTGGCCAGTTTTCCCGCTGTTTAAATTTGGGCCGCTCCATTACTGGCAGTTGGAAAAAGATAAGTGTAGAGCTCTGAAGAAAAGCAAAGGACATTTTGACCAGGTGATGGAGATATCTAAAGCTGGAAAAAAGGGCTGACATGGTGGATTGACAATATTTCTGATGCTTTCAATGATGTCCATTGCAGAGATCCAGACATTGTGATCCATTCTGATGCAAGCCTTTATGGCTGGGGCTGCGTGTGTGCAGGAGTGTCTTAGGGGAATGTGGTCACCAGCAGAAAGGACATTTCATATAAATGACCTGGAATTAAAAGCCGCATTTTTTTGCCTTGAAATCTTTTCAGGGCAACTTCAAGGGAAACATGTGATGTTCATGCTGGACAATACCACAGCCATTGCACGCTTAAACCACATGGGTACATCTCACTCTGATTCCTGTAACAATTTAATGTTTGATATCTGGTCTTGGTGTACTGAACATGATATCTTTTTTTGTGCAGCCCACATAGCATATGGAAAATTGTGGCTGATGCAGAATCCAGGAAGGTAAATCTGGACACTGAATGGAAGTTGATCAGTGGTCTTCTGCAAGCTGCTCTTAGACAGCTAAATGCAGCACCTGACACAGCTTTGTTCTCTTCAAGGCTGAATGCACAAATGAAAAGATTCATCTCTTTCAGTGCAACTTGGAGAGACAAATTTCCATGCTTTTTCTCCAGGTTTCATCATTGTCACCTGATTTCTCCAGAAGGTGCAGAGGGATCAGAGTTCAGGTGTACTGGTAGTCCCAGATTGGCCGACTCAGCCATGGTAACCAGTACTGTTATGACTGTTGACAGCAGAGCCAGTGCGCGTCTGACCTGCAGAAAGAACCTGTTGCATCTCCCCAGCCACCCAGAAGCAGTCCATCGCCTGATCCAGCAGAAGAGGCTTCACCTGCTAGTCTGCAGGATCTCAGGTGCTCTCTAATCCAGCTCTAGTCTAAGCAGTGGGGCCACTGACTTGGTTATGAGCTCTTGGAGACAGTCTACCCAGAAAGTGTATGACTCTTACATTAAAAGGTGGACATTTTTGTAGACAGCAAGGGAATAAAAACACCAATTTATGTCCATGTAATACATTTTCTTGCGGATATGTATGCTTCTGGGGCTAGTCACAGTACAATAAATTTAGCGCGAAGTGCAATTTCAGCTTATTTGCACAGGTCAGGCACCGAAGCAGAATGCAGTCATCACCCATTAGTGTGTCGTCTGGTGAAAGGGCTGTTTGAAGAAAGACCCTCCATTCCCAAATATCAAAATACATGGGACGTGGATAGTGTACTACAATACTTAGCTGGTTGGCTGGACGTAGGAAAGATGACTCTTAAGCAGCTGACCCCTTAGACTGGTTATGTTGTTGGAGCCCTGCTGTCTGGTCAGAGGGCTCAAACAATCCATGCATTAAGATGTGATGATGTCAGATTTAAAGACAGACAAGTGTGTCTTGGAGTTAAGTGCTGTGTTAAAGCAAACTGAACCACGGTCACCTGTGCCACTGTTAGAACCAGCCTTTGAATATGACGAGACTGTTAAAGATACAAGATTACACCTTCCACCGTCTGCTAAAGCCAATACAGCAAGGGAATAAAAACACCTTGCTTTTTTCACTCTCGGCAAAACTAAAGCATCACCATGATGGACAGGGCAGTACCACAGCCAAAGACTGTATTGTCGTGAAGAACCAGGATGTTTACAGAAGCAGACACTGGTACTGACGGTAGTGATCACCACCACCTGAACTGATTACAGCCACAAGCAGGCACTGTTACTGCTGAAGAACAGGCTGGATTCCACAAAGACAAAAGTACCATCAAAGAGAGCTTTCACCTACACACCCTTCATAAAAACAATTTTCTTCATAGCCCTCCAGAAGGCAATCAACAGAGTCCAGAAGCAGGCACTATGGGTTACTATGAGGAGATTTACTGGGGCAAAAACTTAACACCATCCAGCAGCAGTATCCCTAAGCGACCTGCCCAATGCTGACACAGGGTGTTACTGGACAGCAGTTCCTCACTTCTGTTGGAGTTCATTCAGGGCTGCCTTCTCTCCCCCCACTTTTCAATACATTTCTGTGATGCATCATCGCTGACGCTGATGAAAATGATGTTTTTCACAGTCAGCATCCCAGGAAGGACCATCACCCATCTTCAATCTTTTCTGATAACATTGATGGCCTGGCAAACTGTGATCGAGCATGGACATGCCATGCTTGTTTCGACTGACTGAAAAAACAAACAAACACAACAAACACAAGTTATGGCATGGACTTGAGCATCAAGAAGTGGAACGGATGACCAGACACATCACCATCAGTTCTGAGATAACTGCCCATGGACAGAAAGGTAGAAACTGTTCAACACTTCATTTGTCTGTGATCCACCTGTAGCAATGAGGAATCCACACTGGATGCGCAGCATAGAAAATACCAGTGCAGTCCAGACTAAATCCAGTATGAAACAACTCTGAAATATCCATGAAACCGAGGATCAGGCTGTTGCCTACACTGGTCAATTCTATGTTCTTGTGAGCATGCCACACAGACTCTTGCAGCTAAGAAGATGGAAATGTCTTATCACATAGATACTAAATGTCAGATATTCTCAGCATATCACTGAAAACACAACTGCATCAAAACATTCAACAGCACATGGGACCGCATAATGAACTACTGCCATCACTCAGGAAAAGAAAGCATGTCAGTGTGGCCATGTCATCAGATTCTGTGGCTTGCCTTGCTCAAACAATCCTCCTCCCGGAACTGTTGAAGGAGGGAGACGGTGGGGGTGACTGAAAACAATGGCCTGGCATCATTTTTACAATGGACAGGAAATGCATTGGCAGTGAACCAAACCTTAGTATGGAACTAGGAATACCTGGTGATCTGTCTTTCAGTGTGGTGCCCTAGAGAGTGACTCTCATAGTGTTCAGGGACAAGAAGAGGACGACCAAGCTAACTGAAATGCAATCACTGATGCTTTCATACAGGACTGCAGAAACTACAGACAGAAAAGCAGAGGACAGATCTGGGGAGAAAAATGTTTTCCGGAGAATAATTATTCATTTAACACTAATGATTAAATGGCTATATGAAATCACTGATAAACTTGGATCAAACTGGGAAAATGAAATGAAAAGAGTAATTTGAAGATAGAAAGCTAGATGGTTACCCGTGGGAGGGAAAAACTAGGCCAGAATGGACATCATGTTAACAGATGTTAAATCTAATGACCTATAAAGGGATTCTGATAGAACACTGCTCACACAGAAGAAAGTACAGGGCAGTCGTCACCAATGTTATCAACAGATAAATCCCACCAATCAGAAGGGAACATACATTAGCTGAAGTATGATTTGCGCTTACAAAAAAAAGTAAAACAATGAAAGCCCTTGAACAGATGGCACTACTGTCAATTTGACCCGGTGTGCATGATGTTATACAGTATTCCTACACAGAACCTCACTTTATAGTCTTTTTGAAGGACTTTTGGGAAACAGAGTCAGAACCAATGTTAACTCCGAGAGATAAATCCCCTGTACAGAAATGCCCCAGCCGTGATTTGAACCCACATCCCCAGGATCACAAGGATCACAAGTCTGCCGCTCTACCAACTGAGCTATTCAGGCCCAACATTGTTGCTGTTCTCCATTGTTCATACAATCAAAAATGGGCCCCTCCAAAGTTCACATTAACTGAATCAGTCATTCTTCAAAGGAAATCACTAAACAACACCATCTATAACACTACACATTTCTAAGAGAAACTGCTTAGAGTTAAATATATATAACCCAGATTTAAAAAATTTTTAATATGAAAAAAATGATGCCCCAGATAATGTACATTTTAAACAAAGGATTTGTTCCTGGTGCCTAACTTCCCCCCCCCCCCCCCCCCCCCCCCCCCCCCCCCCATGCCTAAAAAATGAAACAGAATGGTCTACAATCAATACTACATCCTTGAAATCAAATCTGCAGTTACTGTTTCAGCAATGACAAATATTTTCTGTGCATGAGATTCAGCAAATTTCTATACAATTCAAAATTTAAAGGCACTAAATGTAGATTCTTACAAATAATATATTTTCAAGCAACATGTTCAAATCAAACTGGCACATTGTAGATCATAAACCTGCCTTTGAGACCAAACCCATGATTTACTCTCTAAGACAGTAATAACCTCAAAGACCTACTTGTGCATAACAAAGTGAAAACACACACACACAACACACACACACACACACACACACACACACCAACTAAATCACCTGGTACTTTCCTCTGCTCAAAACCCAAAGCCAGACGCCATCATGCATGGCCCCAAAGACGCATTCAAAATCAAACATACATTCTCCTGTTATTGCTCCAACACTGTGTGTGCTACTTGTAGTAGTAATTGTAGTAGTACAGAAGTACTATCATCATCATTCTCATTTTATTATTCTCATTTTTATATTACAATTATTATTATTATCATTATAATTAGTAGTAGTTATCATCATCATCATCATCATCATCATCATTATTATTTATTAGCATTATTCATGCTTCTATTATTACAACATTTTCAACTTTTCAAATTCTCTACATTATATAATTATGGTTTCTATCACCGTAATTGTCATCAGTAGCAGCAGAGTTAGTTTAACTATCAACGATTTCTTAGGTTTCATCTTACTATCTATCCTATTTTTCTATAGTCTTGCTCTTCTGCTTATTACTACGACTCATAACTAGTATTGTAGGCATTCTTCTTGCTCTTCCTCTTCTTCTTCTATTACCATTAATGAAATTACTATTACTATCAACAAATTATTGTTTATAATCACTATATCATATCAGCATTATTTTCATTATTATCACTTCACTGCAATTACTATTGTTAAAAGCTTCCCCCCCCCCCCCCCCCCCCCCCCCCCCCTTCTCTACAGCTTCATTCAGTAGTTTTTCAACCGCGCCACATTTTCACCCAGATCAGATCAAAGAGTAAAATAAGTGATTGTTCATCTTTTGCTTTGATCATTTTGAATACTGTTTGTACAGCCTAAAGAAGACCCAATAAGTCAAGATGCATTGTGCCTGTGGAGAATTTGTTCTTTGTTTGGCGGCTCAGTAATTCCGTTTTTCTGTTTGGTTTTTTGTAATGTTGCAGTTTATGCCTACACTGGCCCCACTGTGAAACCCTCTTTAAAGAGAAAGCCTCATAGTCTGCAGCCCTTCATGCCCTTCTCTTACAGTCGCAGACCTCAGTGTTGATTGCCTCTCCACCCATTGGTGAAGTCATCCTCCACCACATGCACAAGAAGACCGAGAGCCTCCGCAGCACAGCCCAGTAACACGGGCTTGGAGATCAACGCCAAGAAGACAAAGACCATGAGAGCCAACACAAGCCAGGCTGAAGCAATTCGCCTAGGGGAACAACAGACACGAAGATGCTGGGAAATGTACCTACCTAGGAAGCATCGTCAACAAGACAGGATGTACTATGATGACATCAGGGCCAGAATAACCAAGGCAAGATTTGCTTTCACCACCCTCAAGCCCATCTGGAGGAGCGCATACGTCCATCTTCACACCAAAACTGAGACTGTTCAACACCAACGTGAGACCTGTGCTGCTGTATGTCTCGGAGACCTGGTGACTCACCAAAGGGCTGGAGAACAAGTTGCAGGTCTCATCAACACATGCCTGCGGCGGATCCTCCGCATCAGGTGGCCTGACAGAATTGCCAATGAGGAGCTATGGCACCGGACAAATCAGAGACCAATCAGAGACACCTTCAGAATCCGAAAGTGGAAGTGGATCGGACACATCCTACGCCGAGGCCGGACAACACCACACAGCAGGCACTGGACTGGAACCCTCAAGGAAAGAGAAAGCGAGGCCGCCCAGTGACAACATGGCTTAGGTCACGCTGGACAGTGAGCTGATTACCATCAAGCTGTCCTGGGGTGAGGCAAAACGGGCAGCCCAAGGCAGCATACGTTGGAAATCTGCAGTGAAGGCCGTAAATTGCTCCCGTTGGAGCGAAGAGGATTAAGTCAAGTAAGTCATTGGTGAAGTCCTGTTGGGGTCACCGGTATTAGCAAATCATGGATACTGTCACTGGGCAGAATTGCTTTCTTGGGAGGAGAGCTCAGTCAAGCTGGCTCCACAACTCAGTTGTCAGTGGGGGGCTTACTGGGTGGTGTCGTGGCTGTTCTCAGATCAGAACAAGCACCACGGAACACCACCAAGTGACTGGGCAACAGTGGGGTCATCTCTTGTGGGTCACCTCATGACAAGGCATCGACTGCTCCCTGTAAATTGTCGTGTTGGGCTAAGGCTTGGCGGGATGAGCCACACTGTTGCTGTGGATGGGGAGCTGGAATGAGCCGTGTGGGTGCAATGCCTGTTTGAGTTGGCTTGGAAGATGAAAGACAGCAAAAAAAAAAAAAAAAAAAAAAAGAAAAAAAAAGAAAATCAGTGAGCATGTTTAAGATTATTTCACCGGCTGCAGTTTGGTTATTCAACATCTATTGCATTATGTTTTAAAATGATTTTGCATCTTTACTACTGTGTCTTAAAGTTAAAGCTCTTCAATATCAAGAAGGCCATTAAAAGTGATGACCAGGATTACAACAGACTCTGCAGACTCAGACTCTGTCTGGAATACTGGTAATAATGGACTGACCCTTTGATTTGAACCAGATTTCATACCCTGATGTATGGTGCCCACTATTATGAACAGACTGCAGCAGAGTGTACTCAGAATCTATCCTGATGCAGGATGCAGATTATAAAGACATACTGATTGCAGCAGATTACAGCTGAAGCTGAACTCTGGCTGCTTAAAGACAACAGTGACTTTGGTTTTGACATTAAAGTGAGTGTGTTGTATTATCATATACTGGACTCTTTACTTTTAAGGTGACAATTTATAAACTATCTCACAGCCTTTTTTAAAGTCCAAATTAAAATTTTAAAACAACATTCTTGATTTTTTTTTTTTTTAAGTTGGTACAGCTTTTTATGAGTATGTAAGGGATAGCAATATAAAATTCTCTCTTGAGTGTGATGAGCATGCATTTCCTGATTTTTTTTTTTTTTATTGATCCACCCCATCATAGTTTGTACCCTCACAGTCACAGAGGTCTCAAAACTGCAATATAAAATTCTGTCTCTTGAGTGCTAATGCATTTTCCTGGTTTATCAACCCACCCCTGCATAGTCTGTGTCCTCACAGAGGCCTTAACACTTGTTAAAGCACAGTGAGAGCTACCTGCAACACTAAAGTCATGCTTCCCCTGAAAGACAGACATGCGGGGGGAGGGCTGGGGGCATTTTGTTCAAAATTTGGAAAATAAAAGCTAAATCAAGAAGTCATCATTCCCATTCTCTGACGTGTGTGTGTGTGTGTGTGTGTGTGTGTGTGTGTGTGTGTGCGTGTGCGTGTGTTTGTGTGAAGTCTTACGTTGTGTTGGGGAAGGGGGGGGGGGGGGGGGGGGGGGGAGAAGGGTGTTGAGAGGGGTGGGGATGTATGTCACTGAAAGGGATAGTCAGAAGACTGTCACTGTGGATTAGAGATGGCAGGGATGTGGGGCAAAATTGTGAGGTTTCTGATTATATCTTTTACACAGACTTCCTTTCTTCACATAACGCTGGCAGTTACTTGTATTCTGATCATGCACAGAGCTTCAGATTTTTTGTCGATCATCACTGGACACATCAGATGGCAGCTTTAAAATGAGGGCACAAAACACAAGAGCATGAGACAAACTTGAAGCTAACATCTCAGAGCTTTCATGCAGTTTTAACCAGTTGTTAGCTGTAAGCATCATGAATTTGCTTTAAACCGTACTTTCACTTGGTGAACACTATGTTTGCGTATACATACTAACAAGTGCTGTATGTGTGTGTATGAGTGTGTGTGTGTGTGTGTGTGTGTGTGAGAGAGAGAGAGAGAGAGAGAGAGAGAGAGAATGTGGACATCACTTGAGAGAGAACTGTTCATTCACAATTGTGATACCAGAGTAAAACATAAAGATAAAAAATGGGGGGGGGGGGGGGGGGGGGGGGGGGCAAAGGGGTTAGAAAAAAAAAGGTAAGGAAAGAAAAGGTGGTAGGTGGGGTGGAAAGCAGTGAGTAGTGGAGGTAGGGGGAAGTGGGGGGGGGGGGGGGGGTCATGTAAGTCTTCCTGAACTGCACCATGAATGAAGATCTGTTGTCTGATCACATCTGCACACTGCACTGTTTGATTTTCGGAAAAATATTTGTCTTCATGCTCTGTGACTGCAGCTTGTATCAGACCTTGAATGACACAGGGACTGTACTCTTTTCTTCCTCGAATCCTGATCTGGTCACTTGCTTTGATTCCAAATCACTCAAAAGCTGATCATTCCTGTCTCAGAATGAACTGTGGCTGTGTAAACAGGCATGATTTTTAGCTTCTGATCCTCCTGAAGTTGGTGTTACCTAAATATGGACTGCTTCTTACATCCGCATTATGGTGAAAGGCGCACAACATCATGGCACACAAACTTTATGTGAGGCGTCATGTACACATTTCACACAACAATGTTGCTGGTGCACAACACTCTGAAGCTCTATGTACATATTCTGAAAAAAGAATTTATGTACTATTTACAGACAAATTAGTCATGTGTCTTGTCTTGATAAACAAATCATTCTTCAAACCTGATAGAAAAACAAACAGGCACAGTTTACTTAGATACACTGGTAGTTTATTAAAAACAAACAAACACTGTTATTGTGTTGACCGATCACAATCTACATTTTGATGTTTAAAGACATTTGCTTTCACCATTTGTTAACAACTGAAATAATCAAACCAGACCAACTGCATACATGTGTCTACTCTGTTGTATAAGACATTATAAGACCAGTCTCTGCTATTTCTATGGGGCTGAAGTGTTTTGAATAACACTGTTACAATCAATACAGGGTTCACCTGACATCAAGGTCCATTGGCATATCAACATGAAACAATCAGTTTATCACCTGGATCTAACCATACATTTGTAATTAATAGTAAACAAGTGGGGTAGTCTTTGCTCCCATAAGGAAAACCTAACACAGAGTAACTTTTATTCAAGACTGGCGCAGCCTTTTAAAACTTGATAAAGTCAGACAAATACAAAGACGAACAATCTAATAGTGGGGAAAAACAAGCGCAGGCCAACAACTAAATTGTCTTCATAGTAATGACTTTAGTTGTTGGCCTGCGCTTGTTTTTCCCCCACTATTAGATTGTTCGTCTTTGTATTTGTCTGACTTTATTCAAGTTTAAAAGGCTGCGCCAGTCTTGAATAAAAGTTACTCTGTGTTAGGTTTCCTTATGGGGGAAGACTACCCCACTTGTTTACTGTTTATTGTTTACTGTTCCCTGCCTCATTTCATTTCCAATTTGTAATTAATGTCATTGAAAAATAAATCATTAACAACAGCAGCAATAACGAGAACAACAAAGATTACTTTCCCACATGCTGTGCCATGTCTCTCCCTACAGAAAAAAAAAAAAAAAAGATGACAGAAGCCCATCACCTGGCACAGGCGATGCCCACACAGCAAACCAGAAGCTGGGCCAGATAACTGAGCAGCACTGCAGTGACATTTCAACACAGGAGTTACAAAGGAAGTGCAAGTTAGCAGGAACATGGTCAATCTGGCTACCAAAATGGCAATGGCCTTTTCCAATCTTGTTGGGCTACATAAACACACAATCAACTCACAGCTTCAAATTGTCTTTAGTCATTCCCGAAAACATGTCCCCTGGCAGTTTACAGTAATGGGACCAACTGCAGAAGCATGAGACAAACTTCCTATCTCAGAACCTTCATGCAGTGTTAACCAGTCTTCAGCAGTAAAATGTTACGTTTCCAGGCTTTGTAGACTCTGTGTATGTGTAGACTATATTTATCACTGTATGTGTGTGTGTGTGTGTGTGGTGGGTGGGTGGGGGGGGGTCCATATGTGTGTGTGTGTGTGTGTGTGTGTGGGGGGTGGGGGGGGGGGGGGGTGTGTGTGTGTGTGTGTGTGTGTGTGTGTGTGTGTGTGTGTGTGTGTGTGTGTGTGTGTGTGTGCACATGCATGTGTGCGTGTTTGTGTGTGCACACGCATCTATGTATATATGTGTGTGTGTGTGTGTGTGTGTGTGTGTGTGTGTGTGTGTGTGAGAAAGAGAGAGAGAGAGAGAGAGAGAGAGAGAGAGAGAGAGAGAGAGAGAGAGACACATCACTCTGTCCATTCACAATCCTTATTTTAGAATAAAATAAAAAGGTAACAAAAATGTAAGGAAGAAAAATGATGGAAAACAAAAGGCGGGGGGGGGGGGGGGGGGGGGGGGGGGGGGGGGGGGGGGGTAAGAAGGTGGGGAGGGAAGGAGCGAGCAGTGGGGGGGGGGGGGGGGGGGATGTACCTGTGTGTATTGTCTTCCTGTGCTGCTTTTTAAGGAAGGTTTGTAACTGTAATGTTTGATTTGCTGGGGGGGGGGGGGGGGGGGGGGGGGTCCTTGTTCATGCACACAGGACTGCTTTGTGACAATATCAGTCTCTGCTTTGCCTACCTCAGCACTGTTGGCCATGCACAGCACAATGAATGCTGGCTGCACACCAAAAATTGATGTGCCAAGGCCTTGCTTAAGGAGTCAGGTATTAATAGAAAGGCCCAATTAGATTGTTTTGAGAGTTTTGATTGTGTCTGAAAAGCTGATTTTACTCATTTTCTTTCCTACAGCCATCAAGGGACAAGCCCGGTGGTTCCAAGCTGACAGAATGAAATCAAAGGAATGGGACTATTTTGGGGAATACCACCAGAGTGGCCCACAGATAGGGTCACAGATGAGTGCAAAGGCCTGAGATGTGAAGTCAGACAAGGGAAAGGTCATGTATTTGAAGATTGTGAATGATGTCATGGGGAAATCCCCAAAACTAGGTGAAAGGATTGGTAGGGGGTTGGTTTTCTGATCAATTATCAGTTTACTATGAAATGCTGGCTCTAATTTATGCTAAGCCTCAAAATGTTTACATGGATGATGTATGTATTATGTCTTTTGTGCAAAATCCAAATTCTGCCCACACATGTGGCCTTAACATGAATTTTGGCATTTTTTCAAACTTCATTTAAAACTGGCATGAGACCCTCCCTGCCATCAGTTTTCAATAGAACTAAGGAGGCTGGACAGAGTGATGGGACACTGTTGAAGGTGGGGTGGTTGGTTGGGTTGGTTGGGTGGTTGGTGTGTGTGTGTGTGTGTGTGTGTGTGTGTGTGTGTGTGTGTGTGTGTGTGTGTGTGTTTTTACCTACTCAACTTTTTTTTTTTTTTTTTTTTTTTTTTTAAGTATGTGATCCTTTCTAGGCTTTTGTTCTTTGAGATTTGTATTTTAGGAGCTGATATTTATCCAGAATGAAGATTCAAGACAATATGCCTATGCATTGTGGAGAGAGTGTGTGCATGTGTATCCCCTCTTCCCCATCCCCCTTCTTATTCCCTTGCCCTCCACCCCCTCTTGCACACACACACACACACACACACACACACACACACACACACACACACACACACACACACACTGGTGTTCCCTCCTCCCCTTCACACCTCCCACATACAAAAACAAACTTCTTTCCCTCCCCTCTCGCTGTCTTGAGAAACTGTCATAACTTGTGGACACTTCAGCAGCCCCAGCAGAGGTGAGTGGTAGAAACAACAGTTAGTTGTGGGGTAGGGTGGAACAGTATGGGGTGTATGGGTAGAAAGAGGATGGGGTGTTCTGTTCCACAAGTTGATGTATCTATGATTTCAGACTAATTTGTAGTATTTCTCTTAAACTGTCATTTTATGTATATTTTTCTAGTGTGCA
>JADBJO010033494.1:0-14519 GCA_016801955.1 Conus betulinus
CTGGATAGACAAACAAATAAAAAAATGCATTTTGTCCCCAATTTGGTGATAACATGGACAGTTTCTGGAGTTTAGTGTCTTTCTGGATCCAGCAAGCTGTACGTTGGAGGTATTACTTTTCACATGCCCTTTGCAGCTGTTGAGATGCTTTAGGAGCTACGAGCTTTGGGTTGTCAGTGGAGACTAGAGTCATGGTCATAAGGAACTCTCTCCATGGGAAAGAATGTCTGCTGTCAAGAGAAATTTGGAATTGGATCATTAGAAATTAGATAAGATGATTGTACTCATGGACAGAATACACTTTTTTTTGTAATTGAAGGATTGGCCTCTTGAAAAGGAGTATGCTTTCGGTAAGTGAAGGATTGTCCTCTTGGAAACAATGTGCCATTTTTTTGTGATTGAAAATAAAGAGGATGGTTTTTTTCCCCATTGGGAGATTTAATGAGAATTGGGGTTTGTGAACCCAGAATGGATTGTTGTTTATGTGAGACGAATTGGTCGTCTGCACGACCTGAAAAGAAGTTTGTTAAATGGGCGTACGAATTGAGGTCAGTGTGACCTAGATACATTTCTGCGAAAACAGTCTGAACAATCAGTATGAGAGGAGGACACTTATTACTGTTGAAACAACTTGTTAAATAACATAGTGTGAAAAAAAAGCAAAACAAAACAAAAGGAAAAAAAAGCCCAAATGGTAACACTCAAACTCCGTCGTGCCAAAAGAAGTGAGGCGTGAAGAGAAGGAAAAAGAACACTTTTTCTTAAACCTGGAGAGAAATTTGAAATTGCAGACTAGATTGTTGTACTGAAAAAAAGGAGTGAAATGAGTTGTTGCACATGCGGCGTATGACTGTCTTTGTGTGCATTTGAGTGTGTGCGCTAGGCCCGTCGTGTGACAACACACGATTAGCTTGCAAACCGCAGGACAGAACAGCAAAACATGCCAGAGGATGACATGATATGACGGTGCACTGTAGCAGTGTATAACTGCAGAGTGAAATGCCTCACAACTAAACACTGCATTGATATTGGAAAGAAGATACATCACATACATCATCACATTAGTTTTTGATGCTGTCAGTTTTTTCTTTTCCTTTTTTTTCCCCCTTTCCTCCTTTCTTTTTCTTTTCTTCTTTTTTTTCTTTCCTCTCTCTTTCATCCATTCATTCTTTCTTTCTTTCTCTCTTCCTTCCTTCCGTTCTGTCTCTCTAAACAAACGATCAAAAGTGGTCGGGCTCACGGAGAAAAACCATTCTGAAACCTGTGTACGTGCTGGTGCTAGAGCCCGGCCATGCGACTGGACTGTTTGACTGATGAATATCAGAGAATGCACCCGACTACCCAACATCACTTACATCTTGAAATATTTTCATTCCCAAGTACTGAAATGCTCAACGTTTCATCATTCATTAATTAAAGCGTTTCAATCCCAAATGCCGAAACGCCCAACATTTTTCATTAATTGAAATGTTTCATTCCCAAGTACTGAAATACTCAGCATTTTCGTCATTTATCAAAACGTTCCATTCCCGTTCAGTGACTGTTTTGAGGGCCTCAGACTGGCTCCGTTTTGTCCTGCCGTCTGTCCTTGACATTGTTTTCCAGCCGTTGCAGCACACGCTGTAGCTGGGTGTGTCTGCGTCGCTCCAAGCCACGTTCAACACGTACAGGAGCGGATTGATCGCCATGTTGAATGGCAAGACAAAGGCTGTCCCAGCAGAGCGGATGTCCTCAGGCATGACGTTGAGTGTGGGCATCAGCAGCGCCAGAACATCCACCAGGAACCAGCCACAGGAGTTAGTCACTGAGATGGAAATGATGCGGCGAGCAGAGTCCAGCTGGTGTGATCTTTGAGAGTTGACCAGAAACACGACGGGGTTGGTTGGCAAGAACGATGATGTAGATGTACACCTGACCTGCCATTGTCACTGCCATCAGCAGTGTGTTCAATATGACCACAGCATGTAATCCGCGGTCATGGGCACCCATGGTGCTGGTCAAGGGGAGAGGGACACAGAGACTGCTTTGATGCTGTGACGTCCAGGGGAAGAGATGGAGTGTGGTGGACAGAATGACACCCATCCCCCAACACAGGACGTTGGAGGTCACCACCTGCCTTCTGCTCCACACCTGTAGGTCTGGCCTGGCCAGCTGAACACAGTGACCCACTGTCAGACACACCAGGATCAAGGCAGATACCTGGACACAGAACAGGTACAGGAAGCTGCACAGGGAACACCAAAGACTGTACCTCCACCACCTGTCTACCCACAGATACTCCCCCCCCCAGTACACCTGGTCAGCCACACACACTCCCAACAGATACACCCCCATCAGCAAGTTGGACATGGACAACTGACACAAAGACAGCACACCTGCTCCTCTTCTCCCGGTCTCCACGCAGCAGGAAGAAGAGGTTTACTCCATTCCCCAACAAGGTGACAGCAGCCAGGATGGCAATCACAGCACGTAGAGCGGGTGATCCAAGCAGATTGTGACAGGAGGAGAAGAGAGGTAATGGGGAGTGACAGTTCTGGGGGTGAAAGTCTGCAGGCAAGTTCTGAGGACAACAAAGTGAGGGCAGGTCTGTATGCACAGAGTTTAACAGGGAGAGGGGTGTGAGCCAGTGACGGGGGAGGTGGTGCAGGTCACATCCTGTCACGTCCAGTGTCTGTAGCTGTGGTGTGGGCAAACTACTAGTCACCCGCTGCAGGCCACTCTGTGACAGTTGAGAACGGTCAGTGAGGAGACCACACTGACCGCCTGGAGTTTTGTGTGGGATTGCTGACTCTGACAATCTGTGGGCTACAAACACTTCAATCAAAGGTTACTTGTCAGCAGCAACACCTTGAGATGATTCACATCTTTCAACATGTTTGTGGTCAGTGTGGGGAGAGGAGGTTGTAACTGACATCTAAATGACCAAGTTGGATAACGGGGGAAGAGAGAGGGTGATGAGATCACAACGTTGAAGAGCCAGAAACACCAACATGGTATTGTTCCACACGACGTTTCCGGCCTCAGACACTGTCGCTGGCATCCAAAGAACGCACGTCAGGAAAACTCGCTGTATTGAACTGTCTGCTGCAGTGAAAAGACAGACCCTGGCACGTGCAGTTCGTGGGACACACGTGATTACAGAACCGTTCATCATCCTGCTGCTTACAGTGCAGGAATCCATCACACACGTAATCAGGATGCAGACAGACATGGGAACCCCGGCACCGGTAGAACCCTGGACATGTCAACTGCTCACAGTGCATCTCATCCTCACGACCCGGACAGTCATACAAGTCATTGCAGAGGACAAAGACAGGCAGACAGTAACCATCTTCAGGACACTGGAAGTGAGTCTGTGGACACACTGTTACGTCATTACTGTCATCATCATCATTGGTAGAGGATGGAAAGGGTTCAAAGAAAACTTGCCAGACAGAGATGTATCAAACTGAACCACTGCTGGGGGGGTTGAGATGATGATCATGATCATTATAATAAGATGCATTAGAATCCATTTCTCTCAGTCTGATATGATGTAATGATATCGGTAATTGATTGTGCCTAAAAGCACAATCATATTCATCGGCTAAATTTAAACATTCTGGATTACAGTTGCACCGCTGCATATTAGAAAAACACTGAAATAAGAAACAATACCAAAATGTTAATCTGGAGTCAACGAGCATGCGAAAGCCACGTTGTATAAATCTCTCTCTCTCTCTCTCTCTCTCTCTCTCTCTCTCTCTCTCTCTCTCTCTCTCTCTCTCTCTCTCTCTCTCTCTCTCTTATTATGCATTTATACAAAATCTCAGTGAAAGGAGCAGCATCACGACCAGCTGCACGAGGGAGACTGGCCCTCACTGATCCGACTCACCAAAACCATGGGCAGTGAACCACCAGAACCCTTGTCAGTGGACCACCAGAACCCTAGTCAGTGGACTACCAGAGCCCTGGACACTGGACCACCAGAACTTTGAGCTGTGGACCAGAACCCTAGGGAGTGGACCATCAGCATCCTAGGGAGTGGACCATCAGCACCCTGGACAGTGGACTACCAGAACCCTGGGCAGTGGACCACCAGAACCCTGGACAGTGGACCATCAGAATCCTAGGCACTGGACCATCAGAACCCTGGGCAGTGGACCACCAGAACCCTAGGCACTGGACCATCAGAAACCTGGGCAGTGCACCATCAGAACCCTAGGCAGTGGACCATCAGAAACACTGGGCAGTGGACCATCAGAACTCTGGGCAGTGGACCATCAGAACACTGGGCAGTGGACCACCAGAAGCCTATGCAGTGGACCATCAGTACCCTAGGCACTGGACCACCAGAACCCTGGGCACTGGGCCACCAAAATCCTAGGTAGTGGACCACCAGGATCCTAGGCAGTGGCCCACCAGGATCCCAGGTGGTGGACCACCAGGATCCTAGGCAGTGGACCATTAGTACCCTCGGCAATGGTCCAACAGAACCTCTGCAATTCTAAGGAGATGAAATCACTACAATTGTAAAGAAATGTAATAAACATAATTGTAGGGGGATGGAATCATTGCAATTGTAGGAAGATGGAATCAATGCAATTATAAGGAGATAGAATCGGTGCAATTGTAAGGACACAGAATCACAACAATTGTAAGGAGACAGAATCACTACAATTGTAAGGACAAGAATCACGACAATTGTAAGGACACAGAATCACTACAATTGTAAGGACACAGAATCACTACAATTGTAAGGAGTCAGAATCACTACAATTGTAAGGACACAGAATCACAGCAATTGTAAGGAGACAGAATCACTACAATTGTAAGGACAAAGAATCACGACAATTGTAAGGACACAGAATCACTACAATTGTAAGGACACAGAATCACTACAATTGTAAGGAGACAGAATCACTACAATTGTAAGGACACAGACTCACTACAATTGTAAGGAGAGACAGAATCACTACAATTGTAAGGAGACAGAGACAGAATCACTACAATTGTAAGGAGTCAGAATCACTACAATTGTAAGGAATCAGAATCACTGCAATTGTAAGGACACAGAATCACTGCAATTGTAAGGACACAGAATCATAGCAATTGTAAGGAAACAGAATCACTGCAATTGTAAGAATCAGAATCACTGCAATTGTAAGGAGACAGAATCACTACAATTGTAAGGATGCAGAATCACTGCAATTGTAAGAATCAGAATCACTGCAATTGTAAGGAGACAGAATCACTACAATTGTAAGGATGCAGAATTACTGCAATCGTAAGAATCAGAATCACTGCAATTGTAAGGAGACGGAATCACTACAATTGTAAAGATGCAGAATCACTCAAAATTTTAAGAATCAGAATCACTGCAATGTAAGAATCAGAATCATTGCAATTGTAAGAAGACAGAATCACTGCAATTGTACAAAGACAGAATCACTGCAATTGTAAGGATCAGAATCACTGCAATTGTAAGGAGACAGAATCACTATAATTGTAAGGACACAGAATCACAGCAATTGTAAGGAGACAGAATCACTACAATTGTGAGGATGCAGAATCACTGCAATCGTAAGAATCAGAATCAATGCAATTGTAAGAAGACGGAATCACTACAATTGTAAGGATGCAGAATCACTGCAATTGTAAGAATCAGAATCAATGCAATTGTAAGAATCAGAATCACTGCAATTGTAAGAAGACAGAATCACTGCAATTGTACGAAGACAGAATCACTGCAATTGTAAGGATCAGAATCACTACAATTGTAGGGAGACAGAATCACTACAATTGTAAGGACACAGAATCACAGCAATTGTAAGGAGACAGAATCACTGCCATTGTAAGAAGACGGAATCACTACAATTGTAAGGATGCAGAATCACTGCAATTGTAAGAATCAGAATCATTGCAATTGTAAGAATCAGAATCACTGCATTGTATGAATCAGAATCACTGCAATTGTAAGAAGACAGAATCACTGCAATTGTAAGGAGACAGAATCACTGCAATTGTAAGGATCAGAATCACTGCAACTGTAAGAAGACAGAATCACTGCAATTGTAAGGAGACAGAATCACTGCAATTGTAAGAAGACAGAATCACTACAATTGTAAGGATGCAGAATCACTGCAAGTGTAAGAATCAGAATCACTGCAATTGTAAGAATCAGAATAACTGCAATTGTAAGAAGACAGAATCACTGCAATTGTAAGAATCAGAATCACTGCAATTGCAAGAATCAGAATCACTGCAATCGTAAAAAGACAGTATCACTGCAATTGTAAGAATCAGAATCACTGCAATTGTCAGGATGCAGAATCACTGCAATTGTTAGGATGCAGAATCACTGCAATTGTAAGGATGCAGTATCACTGCAATTGTAAGAATCAGAATCACTGCAATTGTTAGGATGCAGAATCACTGCAATTGTTAGGATGCAGAATCACTGCAATTGTAAGAAGACAGAATCATTACGACTGTAAGGAGGCAGAATCAATACAATTCCAAGTAGACAGAATCAATACAATTCTAAGTAGACAGAATGATTGCAATTGTAGGAGAAGAAATCCATGCAATTGTAGGATATGTAATTTCTGCAATTGTAATGAGACAGAATCACTGCAGTCAGAACACTACACAACACATGTTCTAAACGCAAAAATGGCATTGTAACGTTGGGGTAGACAAGACAATGAGTAAAAAAATGTACAGATGAATGCGTATATAGTACAGATACACAACATAAGCAAACATTTGACTTATTGTAAGTAGCTGTGAAAGAAGGAAGAGTCGGAGTATAGAATCTGTGGTCCAAACTCGTCCTATCATCGTTGTCACATCATCATTATGTCTCATGCACTTCACGTTGGCGCCATTGAGTGTGTGCATCAGTGTCACCACTCGCCCAGTCTCTAACATCTTGTAATGGAAAGGAACCCTTAGTGTAAGAAGCTCTCCACCCTTTCCAATCACACACACACACACACAGAGAGTGGCAGTCAGAACAGCTGTGTGGAGAGCGTGGAGCCTTCCCCACATCCTGTCAAGTCCCCCACGTTCACAGGTCCTGCTAATGAAGGCACTATACCCACTGAATTAAACACACCCAGTGTCTCACTCTCTGATTCAGGGATTCACGCGCAAGATGGCGGCAGGAGTATTGAACTAACCCACGTCGCGGACAGTTGTGTTCTTATAAGTATAGTCATGACTAAACCCAGGATTCAACTAGTGCGCGAGATGCTTCTTCAAAGAACTCTACAAGAACATGTTCGGTCAGCACTGAGAACAAGTCAGAGCCTATGAAACCCAAGAAAAACGTCGCCACTACAACCGATGGCTTAGAAAAATTTGCTTCCAATGGTAGCATCTTTGACAGTGCTGTTCAACACCGTTCTACCCTTAGTTCCAGTCTGCCAACAGTAGGCCTTTTTGATCAACAGGACAGTATGAGTACAGGCGTAAAATTGTTATGTGATCGGATCGTGGCATAGGAGAAGAACATAAAAAATCTAACAAACACCACCTTAAGCTTGCAGAAAAATCATAATGAGGATAAGACTGGAAAAGTAGTGCCGTCTTCTCAGCAAGCTCTGCCTTACTCTGCTGTCGTTTAAAACACCAGTATCGGCCTCACCAGTTGTTACACCAGCACGCGGTCCAAAATCAAGAATGATAGACACAAAAATACACTTAAAAATTAAAAGCAAAACCCGTCCTTCTGAATCAAAACATAAGAATATAAAGTCCCCTGACGCTGTTCGTACGGATAACGCAGCAAGTATGATGTATTCTTCTCAACAAAAGAAGGAAGATGCTCCTGGTGGTAGTCGTAGATTTAGACCTAGATCTACAAGAGATTTCCAGACGAAGCCAGGACTACCCCCTGTCACTAGTGCACGATGGTAAAGTAGTTTTTTTTTACCGAAAAAAATCTGCTTATATATGTACTTTTCCGTAATTTGGATTAATTCACAAGAGGACAAATCTAAGGAAGTTTTTTTTTTTTTTTTTTTTTTTGTTTTGTTGTTTTCAAATCTGTCTGCTGTTTCATTCCACTTTATACCACAGTGAGTTGGGACCCATCAAAAATCAAATATTATGCCTAGAGTTATGAAACAATGCATACATGTTTTATTACAAAACGAAATCTTTTCTATTTTTGCAGTCCCAACGCTCTACTGATTGTAAAACAGATTTGGAATTAACACACAGTAGGATTTTATATATATATAAAATTTTGATTTTTGGGGGGTGCGTTCAGGGAGGGTGTGTGTTAAGGAATGATGTGTTGACAAGAATTTCCATTTGTCCCTGCAATTCAACACACCATTCCTTAACACACCCTCCCTGAACGCACCCCCCAAAAAATCAAAATTGTAAAAAGATACAGGCCACGTGAAACACATGCAGAACTCACGCTTACACACACACACACACACACACACACACACATATATATATAACACCGGTAGCGTGCCCAAAATGAACACCCTAAAGAGAGCAGAGAGCTCGAAACAAGTTTTGTTGTTTTTTAATCTCCTTTTTTTAATCATATTTTTAAACTTATGTCGCTCCCTTCCCGGTTGAGCGTTTTTAGAGTTCTTTGCTGGCTCTCTACTTTTATTTGTGATATATATATATATATATATATATATATATATATATATATATATATATATATATATATATATATAGAGAGAGAGAGAGAGAGAGAGAGAGAGAGAGAGAGAGAGAGAGAGAGAGCAGTTGGTGTATCACATATACACATCAAAACCTTCAGTATTGCATATAATTCTGAAGTATAAATTGAAAACCCAGTTCCTAAATGATATGATTTCCTGACATTAAAGTTGGTATTATGAAGCCAGAGCTACTGTCAGAGGATTTCATTACCGACCCATCTGTAAACACTTTTAAATAATTTGAATAGCTGTTTTCTACATGTTCACGAACTTCAGCTGTTAAGATATTTACATGATCGCTTTTCTTTAGCACAGTGTATTTGTAATCAAAAGTAGCATTAGGTGCTCCCAAGGAGGCATTGAAGGTACTGCAGGAAATTTTGGTATAGCAGTAATATCAATATTGTAATGTGACAAAAAGTCAGATGTGTAGTTTCTGATTGTACCGCAGGAAATTTTGGTATAGCAGTAACATCAATATTGTAATGTGACATAAAGTCAGATGTGTAGTTTCTAACTGGTTGGATGTATGGTATGTTTTTCGAACTTTTAGGAAATCTTTACTGGGATCCATCAGTATTTCTTCAGTAACTGAATTGTGAACAGAAAGACTTCTGACAATATATTTGGACACATCCAATATTCGCTTTTCATTTAGTGGTAATATATTTGTTTCTTTATAACATTTATAAGTGTTTGTATGAACTGGAGCTCCCGGAGCTAATTTCATGGCCTTACTATCCAAGCTTTGCAATCTCTTTAAAAGATAATTAGGAGCAGAGAAATACGCTTTCTGTGCATATGTCAATCTCGATCGGACTAAAGAGATGTATAGATGTAAAATGGTATGACAGTAATGACCCCATGGTTGACAACATATTATTTTAAGAACGTTTAATCTTTTTCTTGTCTTATCAATCACATTTTCTATATGTCTTTTCCAGTTCAACTTCAGGGTTAAGATACCCCCCCAAAATTTAACTTTCTGTTTATATATTCTTGAATCGGACTTTCTAACAAAAGTAAGGGTAGTAGCACCTTTGGGTTCTTACCATTGTTAAACAACATAAGACATGTTTTATCTCCATTGTTCTTCACACACACACACACACACACACACACACACACACACACACACACACACACACATGTGCCTATATATATATATATATATATATATATATATATATATATATATATATATATATATATATATATATATATATATATATATATTCATTTCCTTTGGTACATCTCCTGTACAAAGTTTATTGTTCTTTTATTTGAATGTTGCCTTAATGTACAGTTAATCCAAATAGCGATATCATCTGCATATTGAACTACATGCGTGGTTTTTGACATAAATCTGGGAAGATCTTGGTTAGGATTGTAAACAACATGGGAGCAATAACTGATCCCTGAGGAATACCCATATCCACATTCCTAAATGATGAACAAGTTCTTCCAATACGTGTACATATGTTTCTTTGTTAGGAAGCTTTCAATGTAATCAAACATTCTCCCAAAAATCCTTTTTTTTAATCCAACATTTTTGGAATAATGAGTGCAGTAATACTTTCCACGAGGAAGACACATTTCTGATGGGCTTATAGGACACTCCATCAAGGCCAACTGCTGACTGCAGTAAAGGTGAATTTAGGAAATGTTCGTTTTCTTGTGAGCAGCTATGTAATCATCTTTTTGTTCCTCCTTGCTTCTGTGACGACAGCTTTCAGGCTGAAGATTTTTAGACTGACTACAAGCTGAAAATAAACCAGAAAATGGTTCAGCTTTTTCCAAAGCAGAAGGAAAATCTGTTAGCAGCTTTATAGGGTATGACTGACTTTTATGGCAATGTTTCATGTCATTTTTTTTTTTTTTTTTCCCGAAACGTTAAACAAATCTTTTGATTCCGATGCTTCGGCTTCGCAAAAACTCAACTCAGTACTTCTTTTAGCTTGAGCAATAATTTTAGCACATTTATTCTTTTCTAGTTTCATGACTATAAAGATTTCTTCAGACTTATTTCTTATCCA
The DNA here is from genome assembly GCA_016801955.1 of Conus betulinus. Lineage (NCBI taxonomy): Eukaryota > Metazoa > Mollusca > Gastropoda > Neogastropoda > Conidae > Conus > Conus betulinus. The sequence continues at coordinate 10,715 of JADBJO010033494.1, forward strand.
TGTTTTGTAGCGTTTTCTCTTTGACTATACAGCGAGTCTACATACTTCTGTCCACCATACGTTGCCTACATATTTTCCATCTTTTTTTTGCATTTATGTTTTGTGATAGTCTTTTCATCTGCTAATAAGACTTCTTTTGAGAAATTAACATAAAAGAATCTAGATCGTCATCCTCAATTGGTGAGGTATTTTGTGACAGAAGAAAGAAAGTTTGAAAGGCTTCACAGTTGGCCAATTTATAGTTAAATTTTGGAATTTTACATTCGGTGGTAGACGGTTCATCAAATATATTTTCATTAAAAAGTATTGTAATGGGAAGGCGATCACTCCCTAAACAATCTTCTACTGTGGACCAGTTATAGTTAACTGCTATATTGGGGAAACAAGTGATAGGTCTATTGCACTAGACTTGTGAGTAACTACATCAGAAATTCTTGTAATTCTACCGTCGTTTAATAAAATTAAACTTGAATCAACGATGTTTTCAACACATCTATTTGATGCCACTTATTACAACTTGTGCCCCCAAAAACTGGGACATTAAAGTCACCCATCATAATCCAGTTCCTCTTTGTAAAATCAGTATGTTTTAGCCAATCTGTATCATCCTCTTTAGAGCCATTAGGATAGTACACAGACAGAATATTATAAAACTGTTTCATTATTGACTTTGATGACAGCACCTGTAGCAAACACATCCTGTTTATCTATGGGCACTGGAGGTGGGCTAATATTTGTAAACTCAAGGCCAAGTCTAATATAGATAGCAGTTTGCACCTTTTTTTTTTTATTGACCTCACTGATACTGTAAAGAGGTGGATAGTAATATTTCTTAAGATTGGGAAGCTTTTTCTTCTTACCATAGCCTTTCTCCAGAACATGACTTTCAAAAGATAATAGGTTAGTGGGAATAGACCTTGCATTCCACTGAAACACTGTTGAAGCGGCTGTTTGGATCTAGCTCCATAGAAACTGAATTTACAGGCATAACTGTAGTTATGCAGATTGTAGCCGTTTCTGTCATTTGTCATACCCTTACTGTCACAAAGATATGACTTATAAATATAGTTGATAAGGTCTTGGACAATATAGGAGTATCTATTCATGAGCATAGTTATTCTGACAAAGAGCATTTCATAATATAAACAAGCCAAACAAAAATGTGAAAAATTTGAGGGAAAAGTGAACAACCAAAAATGTAACAATACAAAAATGTGACTTCAGCAGACTAGCTGTGCAATACAAGTTTCTCTGGCTGTCAAACAAGATAATATTCCAGAGGGATGTTGTGTCTCACAAAGCATAGATTGACCAAAACGACATGCATTTTTTAGCCTTGGATATAAGGGAAATCCAATATACTGATGGTGGTATTTTCAATAGATCTTCACAACATATAAGAGCTGTGCCCTCTATCTCTTTCACACCGACCCCCCCCCCCCCATACAATTAAAAAAAAACAAAAAAAAAAAAAAAAAAAAAACTTACGCAATACAAATATCGCACACACTTTTTCACAATGCACACTTACTTTTCACGGTTCTACTGCATGCATGTACACACACACACACACACACACACACACACACACGCGCGCGCGCAGGTGCGCGCACACACGCACGCACTCACGCACCTCCCCCTCCCCCCCCCCCCCCCCCTCGCCCAACACACACACACACACACGCACTCATTGCACAGCTGTATGTTGCAAACACAGGGCATTCTATGGATAGTCCCAGCTGGTGTACCACACACCCCTCCAGTCATAAAAGCCACTGGGATGTTGGTATCTGGGCCTTGCATGTTGCCTGGGCTTTTCCCAAAAGAGGGTCCTGGAGATGCCTGCCCAAGTTTCCTGCCAGCACAGACGACCCTCGCTGGTTTGGGGTAGTAGTTGGGTCTCGAAGGGTCTCTGCAGCAAGTTCTCGTGACTGACAAAGGTAATGTTGTTCTCGTCGACAAGTTCAGCGAAGACCAAGGCGCGTAAATAAGTGTCTTTTTGCTTCTAGGAAAGAGTCTTTCACTGAAGAAGTCTTGCTGATAACCAGCTTCGCGTTGGGGTGGTCAGTCTGTATCTTGCGTACAGCATCGATGAACATCTTGCTGGCAGCCTGTGGCAGTGTTACGTTTTTAGAGTGTTGATACACACAGTGGAGAACAAAAGCAGCATCAGCATCTTTACATGTTTCCACAGCTTCCAATGTCCTCGATTGATGACGATTTTCGCTTTCGGACATGAAGGCCGTAAGATAGGCCCAGTCGTTTTGGCTGCACGCCGTTGAGAATGGAATCGTGGATAATAGCGACAGTTGGTAGTTCTGGCTTCGTCTGGAAATCTCTTGTAGATCTAGGTCTAGATCTACGACTACCACTGGTACAGGAGAGAAACTTCTTTCTTTTGTTGAGAAGATGACATCATCCTTGCTGCGTCATCCGCACGAATAGCGTCAGAGGACTTTAATCTTTTGTTTTGATTCAGAAGGATGGTTTTTGCTTTTATTTTTTAAGTGGATTTTTGTGTTGACCTATCGTACATGATTTTGGACCGCTTTCAGGTGTAACAACTGGTGAGGGCCGATACTGGTGTTTTAACGGCATCAGAGTAAGAGACAGAGCTGCTGAGAAGACGGCACTACTTTCCAGTCTTATCCTCATTATGATTTTTCTGCAAGCTTAAAATGATGTTTGTTAGATTTTCTATGTTCTTCTCCAATGCCACGATCCGATCACATAAAAAATTTACGCTGGTACTCACCTGTGCCTGTTGATCAAATTGGCCTACTGTTGACAGACTGGAGGTAAGGGTAGAACGGTGTGAACAGCACTGTCAAAGATGCTACCGTTGGAAGCAAATTCTTCTAAGCCATCGGTTGTAGTGGCGACATTCTTGGATTTCACAGGCTCTGACTTCTTGTTCTCAGTGCTGACCGAACATTTTCTTGTAGAGTTCTTTGAAGAAGGCATCTCGTACTGGTTGAATCCTGGTTTTAGTCATGACTATACATTATAAGAGCACAACTGTCCGCGACGTGGGTTAGTTCAATACTCCTGCCGCCATCTTGCGCATGAATCCTCATGCACGTACTCATGTAACACATATCCTTAGATTGATGAAAGGTACTTTGTGCTTGAAAAAGTTTTTTTCACCCACAGATGTATACACTCGCGAACGCGCACCAGAGGAGGCAAATGAGAGAGAGAGAGAGAGAGAGAGAGAGCCGAGAGAGAGAGAGAGAGAGAGAGAGAGAGAGACGGTTCAGCTACGATTTTATTGACAATGGCCTGCATATAGCCTTTATGCCAAGAGGGTGTACATCAATATTTGCGGGCGCCGAAACAATATAGTACAAAGAAACAAAAAGGTTGTAACTAATTATACGTAAATATTAATGCTAGAGAGAGAGAGAGAGAGAGAGAGAGAGAGAGAGAGAGAGAGAGAGAGAGAGAGAGGCATAAAACTAAGTTACAGACATGGTCAAAGTAAATGAGATATCACCTTGGCGCCACGATGCTCAGCCGTAGCACACAGAGTTTCCAACACAAACCAAGCACTGCTGACACACTCTCTGGCACCAGTGATGAGGTGAAACCATAAGACATGCCTTGGGACCACGCGGATCCCTTTGTCAGTGCCCATGTTCCGTGAGGTGGTCACGGTGCTGACCAAATGCTACATACGGCGCTGCTTATGTTTGTTGGCACTCCAGGAAACATTCTCTCTTGCATTGTTTTCGGGAAGGTATTTATTTTTTCGGTTAGTGTTCGGACCTCGACGTAATTATATTATGTATCTGCTTGTTTTACT
>JADBJO010033495.1:0-7500 GCA_016801955.1 Conus betulinus
CAGAGAGAAAAGCAGTCAGAGACAGAAACAGAGACAGAGAAGGACAGAGAGAGACAGTTAGCTTTTCCTTAGTATTTCTATGCAGCTTTGTTCACATGTCAAATCTGTGTAGGTACACAGACACTTTACAGTGGGAGAGCGGCGCTGTGGTTTTTTATCTGCCTGAAAGAAAAAATGGCAGAAAAAACCACATTGGTGAATGTGTCTATTGGGACTCCAGGTATGCCCGGTTCTATGGTATGTTCTGTTTCGCGGAGATGGGTAGCTTTGTATGTGAAGTCCCTTCGCTCTCAGATCGTCACCACATCAGCACATCTGTCGACCTTCCCTTTCCGAGCAGCACGACCACGTCAGCAGCTCACCTTGAGGTATGCCCCATGAAGCACCTGACTCACGATTTCCTGGCCTGTGATGGGAAAAGTCGATGCAGGGAACTAGAGAACTCTGAGACATTGTACAGAGCGATCTGCAGTATGAACCAGGGGCTGAAACAGCCGTACTTTTATTGTGACACGTCTGGGAAGTTCGTGCCTTACAGTCTGGTGTGTGATTTTCAAAAGGACTGTTTTGATGGACGTGATGAAGACTTTCTGTGAGCATCCTGCCTGCAAGGCACCGACAAGACACTGTGGACAGGGACAGGTTCATGCCTTTATGTTTCTGAGAAACCTCTCTTTTTCTGTCTCATTCTGCATATTAATCAAACTGCATCTAAAACTGCAGCAACCCATCTTTATGATTCTTATTCTTTCAACTTCGATCTTCCTCTGTGTTTTCGTCTCCCGGTTTGGCCTGTAATTTTAGCAATTGACAGGATCCAACAACACAGTCCCTGTTTATTATTGATTACCTCCATGCAAGGCTCCTGATCAAAACATTGAACGAATGAATCATGGAGTAATACATGTAACGAAAGCACTGGCGTGGACGGAAACATGCTGTTATTTAATAACTTGATTTAATGGCGTTCTGCAGAAATGATGGAAATGTTCACACATTTTCATCAGTCTGTGTAGAAATGATTTATCCAGCCATGCACTCTTGTTATGTGCAGTCACTGAACTCTCTGCAGTCATTGCCTGGAAAACTATTCTAGTTTCCTGTGTAGGATATGTTTCAAACATATCAGTTCAGTTCAGTGGTTTATTAATGTCTTTTCATCGCCAGATGATATTAGACACTGTTTCAAACAACATATCATTGCTCACAAGAGCCATTTCATATTTTCAATTCATAAAGTCCCACCTAAAATATACTTTGATTAAATAGATCTGTAAAACGGCATAAGAGCTATCCGAAATCAGTAAGTGATACATTTCAATGTGTACTGTAATGTTGTCTTTTAATGTATCGTCGAATGATCCAATACCTTTGGAATCGCTCTGTTTCATTAGTTTCGTAAGATATGTAATGTTTCATTGAACCTTTTTACAGATGTCTTGCTATCCTAGTCTTCCCTGTCCTACAGTGAATGGGAGCAAGGGCCCTACAATCTTTTATTTTTTCATCCCATCTTCTGTGCCTCCTCTGTGGCACTGCACCCAAGCCACTCATCCTGACCCCTCTTCCATAACCACCACCCTGCCCGTTCCGCCACAGCCCCAGCACCAGCAGTCTGCTGGGAGCAGTACATGTCCCGGCGCCATGAGGCCTACCGCTAGAGAAGACGCAGCACCCGTGCCAAAGTCACTTCAGTGGTGTTCTGTGGTGCTCTGTTCTGATCCAGCAGTGCATGACACCACCTACAAGCCCCCTACTGACGACAATAATTGCTTTGTCGCTGAGCCAGCGTGTGTGAGCTCTCCCTCCTGAGAGCACCATCATGTTCGACCAACGATACTCCCCATGAACGTGCCGATACTAGCGACCCATACGAAATCAAACCAAGACCATAGGTGTGGAAAGGCAATCAGAACTAATGTCACCATGGCATCTGCTGCTAGAAGCACACTTTATTTGTACATTTCATTTAATCGATTTATACTTTTGCAACAGTAATGTAATTTTGATATCGATAATATTTGCTTTTTAGAGCTTCCCACATATACAACGGTGCATTGATTTATGTCATGCATTGACATGGACCATTTGTTTCGTGTCAAAATGTTTATTTCCCCACTTGCTCTGCCTCATTTATGTATTAAGAAAAGAACAACGATACCGCCATGTTCCTTTCCTTGTACAATGCACCGGAAACGCTTTGACGACCATATGAAATAATTCTGGGCCAATACATTCTGTAACACAAAAGACAACGTGTTTGAAGTGCAAGCTTCTCGGCTTCTCGATTATAATGAATGAACAAAGTCATCTATTGCTTCGAGTGCAACAAAAAATGACAATCGACGTATAAATAATCTCATATTCACCCCAGCATTCAGTTAGGTTGGAGAAAGGTGGCCAGATCTGGTTTTCAAGCTGTAGATATTGGCTGACCTTCGTGGCTATGTGTCTTAATTCAAAGCATATGCTGCAGTCAAAGTGGACAGGAAACAAATGTGTCGCTCAAGGTGGACAGTGACGCAGCTGTCTGATTTTGGATGTCACAATGGCCATGGACTTGACTTCCGAGCTGCAAGATTACCCATATCTTCTTCTCACTTTTGACAACGATTTTACACCATACAGTTGGTGATCAGTCTGGCAGCTGTCAGGAACAGATGCTCAGGAACCGTACAAAAAGGAAAATAGAATTTAACAATTGTCCCAACAGGAATGCCAAAGAGTTAGCAAAGTTTCCATGAGCTATTTCTTTTTCTTTTCTTTTTTTTTTACCCTTGCAGGTTTGCAGTTTGCTGATTATGAAGTGGAAAATGTCAACGCTGTGACTCTGGCCATAAACTGCATCAAAGTCATGTCCATAGGGCAGGCTCGTTGGTAGTCAAATAATAGTGACAATTCATACATATTCAAGAGCCAAATATACGCCAACAAAGGAATTTAATGTACACAAGCAGGTAATGGCGGGCCTTTCTAATGTAATACCACTGACCTGTTTGTGCAAAACGAGGGATTCTTGTTTCAGAAGGACATCCGGATACATCACCAGATCTTCTCGGAATCTGGCGACTTGTGAAGGTGTGTATTGATGCAACAACGAGCAAGACCAGAACAGCCTTTGCATTATGTTGATTAGGTGCTCAACAATATCAGATTTGTTGGCATTGGCCACCTCTCCGAAGACTTCAGCGCTAAGAAAAGAGATGTGCTTTGTGCCACAGAGAAACACCAAAGAGACCTGCAGACAGTGGGAATTCAGACTGCTTCAACCAGTATCAGAACTTTCATACATTTGTTTCATGCCACGCTTGGAAGACTTACATATCCTAGACCCACAGATTTTTTTTTAAATGGTTTTTCCAGCTAACTGGCACGCCACGATATTTAACGAGCCAGTTTTTGGGGGAAAGAATTTTTTTTCATTCTGATTTGCTTACACTTTTGATTTGGTGTTGTTTTTGTTGTTGTTGCTGTTGTTGTTGTTGGTGATGGTGGTGGTGGTGGTGGGGTGGTGGTGGTGGTGATGGTGGTGTTACAATGTGTCTTTTTCTTTTACTTGTCTGACTTGCGAGTTCCTTCGACTTCCAAACCAAATAGCTGGCGTTTACCTTGCATTTGAAAGCAATTCGGATTTTCTGCCAAGCACGTTGATTATGATTTGCTTGTGTTTGTTCGAACGAATGTTTCATCCGTGTTTAATCAGATTTTTCTGTGTCATCCGTGTACGAGACATTTTAAGCTCAGTTTGATTAACTGCAGTTCCTTTGATGTTGGGCATTTCATCGAAATTATTCTGGCTGGCAAGGATTTCAATACCAGTGTTAATGAAATAAGTTGATACTGTATCCGCCTGCACATCATCCCGTTTTCGCACTAAATCATGAAGGGAATTGCCCGTTTACTGTTACTGCTGCATATTTTCTATTCTCGTCCAAAGTGGACAGCCGTCAATGTGTATCAAAGCTGAAGCAAAAAGACTTAAGATTGTTTACCTGATTGATTGATTAATTTGAAGGTTTTTTTTTTTTTTTTTCATTTTCAAAATGACGTGACTACAGGCGGAAATCGAAATAAACGTAAAAAAGAAAACGTACTTTTCCGTCGGACGAAAGGGACAAAACAATTTACAAGACAAAGTTTTTCATACAAATGCTTGAATTCAGTTCTTATTTCACTTTGGTCGTAAACTTCTCTTGTCTAAACTTGCTTTGTCATTTGCTTACTGATATAATTTCATTTTATGAGGCCACGGATTTTTTTTAATATACTTTTTGTCACCTGGTGAATGACTGATTGTTTCTATATCAGTAAGATCTGTATAGGAAGTTTTGAATTGTATGTATAACATCCGTTTTTGCGGTCTTTTGTTCAGTGTGTACATCGGTCCCAATTCTGTAATGGGCACATGGACTGCATGACACATTTGGACGAGTCATCTTGTCGGGGCGGCCATTATTTTCTTTCTGAAATACCTCCCCCTGCAGTGATTAACTTTAGTAGGTTTGGAACGCTTTCCATAAGCCGTCTACCAGAAAACAAAGGACCGTGCCCAGCCACTCATTTTCAGTGTCACGATGGTGGCTATTGTCTTCCTGTGTATGCCAGGTGTAATGACATGATCGACTGTCCAGGCCATGAGGATGAACTTGACTGTAACAGCTACATGACGTGTCCAGGTTTTACCGATGTCGTGGCAGGAAGAGAAAAACACTTTGTGTGCATGTGAATCACATATGTGATGGAAATCCGCAATGCCCACTGCATGACGATGAACTGGCGTGCAACATTGCTTGTCCTGAATCGTGTATTTGTTCTGGTTTGGATTTCTCCTGTAACTACACTTTTCTTACCAGTTCCTTCCCACAGCTAAGGTTTCTTGAAGCCTCAGGTAGCGGAATGCGTTTGAATGACGTCATTCATAACACTATGCTGATCCACCTGGCGTACAGGCATGTGATGGACTGAGAAAAGTAACGAGAGTTCGTTTACCTAATCTTCACAGTTTGGATTTAAGTGAAAATTTCTTTCATTCTGTCAACTTCAGTCATTTTGCAGGAATGCCCAAACTTCGGATATTAAGTTGGCAGGTAATCCTCTGTCTGGTAGCATTTCTTATGTGGAAAACCAGTCTGCTCGTCCATCACTAATGATTTTTAAATATTTCCCATATACAAACAGATTATTTGAACCTGAGCGCGTTGTCAGCTCTTACGCCAAATCTACACGAGCTAGATTTGTCATGGAGCAAAATAAAAGATACTGAGGGAACAAGGTGTGTTTCGTCACATTAGAGTTTTTGAATTTACAGGGTTTGTCCTATTACTCATTTCACTCCTGATTTTATGAACACACATGCACGTCGGAGGGAATGTTATGAAACACATGACAAATCTCATATCTGTTTTTGCGGATAACTTTAAAAATTTGTGTTCTGTTGTGTTACCGGACAATTTCCGAGGCAAATGTTTGGGCCCCCTCGATGAAATCTCATCATGTAATGACTTGTTGAAGTCCATTGCCTACAGATGTGTACTTGTGGTATTTGCTGTGCTCGCTGTTTTTGGAAACTTTGGTGGTTTTGTCTATCGTACCTATTTGTGGTCACAGAGCAATAAAACTGGTTTTGCTATATTCGTTCTTCATTTGTGTATATCTGACTTTTTTTTTAATGGGCATGTATTTAGTCTTTGTTGGTGTGGCAGACAAGATTTATGCTGGTAGTAGTTACATTTGGAATGAAACTACATGGAAGAGGAGTTCAGCCTGTAGCATTGCAGGGTTTTTTATCCTTGTTATCAGTATCAGCATTCCTAATCTGTTTCATCACTTTGGATCGTTTCCTTGTTCTTCGTTTTTCCTTTCAGTACAATCCGGTTTGGAGTCAGATCAGCTCACACAGCCTGTATTATGATATGGACACTGGGACTTACTCTGGCAATGGTGCCTCTGCTGCCTGTGACTTCACACTGGGAGTTTTTTTCACCAGACAGCATTTGTATCCCACTGCCTGTCACTAGAGCTGACTTTCCTGGTCACACTTACTCGTTCAGTATTATGATCGTCTGCAACTTGATCCTTTTTCTCACGATTGGTGTGGGTCAGTTTCTTATTTACTGGTCAGTGAGGAGCAACACTACATCCAGCCAGCTCACAACGACCAAAGCCATAGGCACTGAGGATATTCAGTCCAAGCAAGCAACTATAGCCATGCGCCTCCTCACTGTTGCCGTGTCTGATTTTCTCTGCTGGTTTCCTATCGGTCTGTGTGGGGTCCTGGCTGCCAGCGGTGTCGTCATACCAGGGGAGGTCAACGTCGGAATGGCCATTTTTGTGTTGCCACTCAACTCAGCACTCAACCCATTCCTCTACACCATGAACATCATACTGGAGAAACGGCGCAAAGCACGAGAACTCCGTTTTCTAGAATCCGTTGCTCAGCAAGACAAGACACTTGATGCATTTTAGAAAATGAACAAAACAAAACCAAACATAAAATGTAATGCATACTAAAACAATTACTTCGGAGAGTGTGTTCGAGTGAACGATTCATGGAATGCAGACAGTTGTGTCTGTATGATGGTTGCTGGTCAATTTCTGCCTGCCTGTTCTCATACATTGTCTCAGTTACGATCATTATTGAAGGCAGCCTCTAAAGCGTGCATAAACAGAACCCTATGTGGTTTTCAGTCGCATTTATTTATAGTCAGTAACGGCATTAACCTTTAGCCTACGGCACACACACCTCCATGCGCTGCTCAAAGCTCCGCTGCCTATGGCTTGCATGGTACGGACGCACAAGTCCGTGCATTCTTATTTCGAAAAATTCTACTATTCAAACTGTAACGGTCTAAGAGAAGTAACTCCCGCCAGAAGTTAGTAGAGGGTTCCTGGTACCTTGACATACCCTAGTTCTTAAGTTCAACCAAAGTTCACCTTCGCTATCTGCGGCTGAGACAAAGAACCCCTTGCTGGTTTTTTTTTTTTTCGACTTGGAACTGACCGCATTTCTGGCACCAGCCTTTCGTCTGCTAGAGTCTAGTAAAAATGCCAGCTCAGCGCCACTACTGTTTCAATGTATTCAAGGCAGTTCCGATATCGAGGGAGAGTCGATCAACAGTGGAGATGATAACGAAGGTGAGGAACGTCTATTTGAAGATGTTCTTGATTACAATGACAAAGCAACCGATTCGACTGATTCAGTAACACGCACACAGGCGCTTGACTCGCAAAATCTCTCTAGCCCAAATTCTGTGCAATTGTTTAAAAATGGATAGTAACTGATAGCAAAAAGTATCATAACCATAACTTCATTAGGTGCAGGCTTTTTGTATCAATTTGTCTGCTTGCCATTACTAACATTGTTCGTCAAACTCTGCACTTGCTTTTATTTCTGTGTTTTGGTTACTTCATTTATATTATCCGTGCGTTGTCTCAATGCAGGATCGCTTAGAGTTTTGAAAGTACATTCATCTAAAAGTCCTTGATTTCTTCTTTTCGGAG
>JADBJO010033495.1:12500-14519 GCA_016801955.1 Conus betulinus
TGAGCAAGCAAATGTTGTCATTTGGGGGCTTGAGGTCAGGAAGAAAATCATGTGTAATTAGAGAGAGAGAGAGAGAGAGAGAGAGAGAGAGAGAGAGAGAGCATTCTTGGTTCAATAATGCTGAAGTCTCGCAAAAGGCTATAGTTATGGCAGGCACGTCATGCAAAACTATGAAGTAGCTATTTCTCTATATTAAAAGCCTTATACAAAAACAACGATAAATTTCGTACAACATCAGGTTTAGTGCATGCCATGAGTAGACTTAGTTAAATAAACAGGGTGTCGATAATATTTAGGCTCCAAAAAACTTTTTCTCTTATTTTTCTTTCAATCTTTGACAACAAAGAACGAAGTGTATCTCATCTTCTTTAGACATCTGGCATAATGGACACATCAGATCGTGGTCATTACAACATTTATATCTAAAGCGATGCACATTTAAGTCAGATATACCTAGTCTAAACCTAGTCATTATATGCTTCAATTTTCGATCCATATTTGCTTTCAAATACTGCTTCAAGTCATGAGTATTACAAAACGTTCTATACAAATGAAATCTTTCACTAGTGTAAATGTGGTTATTCCAGTTTTGCCATCTACAGTCAATCAAACGCTGACGAAACATTGCTATAAAGTGATTTTCATTTCCCACACCTTGATTTAACCACACGTCACCAAAACCATTACTATATAAACAAACACGCACATTTGAAACCCAGTTCATCTTTCCCTTAGCATCTAAATCATACAGCATTTATACGCTATATTAGGTAACCTATGTTCATCCATATGTAATAGCTTAAACCAATATCGAAGGCAGTTAACCGCAGCATTAACATACGTGGGAAATCTATTTGTTTCACCATATACTAAATCGTTGGGGTGCGCAGATCTACGCCTAAATACTTTTTAAGAGCAAATAAATGAACTGACTCACAATGAACAGCGGCTTGGTCTAACCCCCATATTTCTGATCCGTATAGCAGTACTGGCTGGACACGCGTATCAAAAAGTTTTATAAACAGTTCAAAGGAATTGTTATTTAGAGCATATAGCTTCTGAACTATACACAACAGTGCATTTTTCGCTCGACTGGCAAGATCTTTACAAGCAGCAGTGAAACTCAGACGAGTGGAGATAAATATTCCCAAATACTTGTAAACATTAACTACAGGCATTACCACGCCATCATATAGCCATCGTTCTCTTACACTTAGATAACCTCCCTTCCGAAATACAATTATGTTACTTTTATTCATATTGACTTTCAATTGAAGCGAAGAAGCAGCATGCTGCAAGTTATTTAGCTGTGTCTGCAGTCCTATAACCGTCTCTGACAATAAAACAACATCATCTGCCAATAGAAGAATAAACAACTCAAATGCAGTACGTGAGAGCACAGCGCCATGTTTTCCGTTATTAATCACATGTAATGCTAACTCATTAAAATACAGAAAATAATACAGGGCTACACGAGTCTCCCTGTTTCACTCCTGCTGTACATCGAATATAATCAGAAAGTTTAGAACCACATCTTACTCTACATTTTACATTTCATACATAACTTTGATACACTTAAATAACTTACCAGTTATGCCATTTTGTAATAAAATAGGCCATAGCAGATTTCTATTAATGGAATCAAATGCTTTTTCAAAGTCTATGAACGCTACATAAAGTTTACGGTTATATGAAAACTGCTTTTGCACAAGCGCTAACAACGTAAATATGTGATCAACTGTCGAATATCCTTTTTTAAAGCCTGCTTGATACTCGCCTGTAATATTGTTCTCATCTATCCATTCTTGTAATCTGTTGTTAATAATAGAACTATAAAGTTTGCTGCTTATATCAGTAATAGAAATGCCTCTATAATTATTGGGATTATTAACATCTCCTTTTTTAAACAATGGTAAAATAATGGATTCTGTCCAATTTTCCGGAAATACCCCGTTGTCAAAAAGTGTATTGAATAATTTTGTGAGAAAATTTACGACTTGATCATTTGAATACTTCAGT
>JADBJO010033496.1:0-2500 GCA_016801955.1 Conus betulinus
ATACGAAAGGAAGTCGACGATTCATTAACAAATAGCGTTACGTTCATCACGATTTCTAAAACCAGGTGTCAGTGTTCAATATTGCGTTTTCTGCAATATCAGATCAGCAGAATGAAAATGCAGATTCATCTGCTGCACACAGGAAAGACTTCGTTTAAGCTTTCCCAATGCCCTGAAAAAAGGTATGTCTGTATCCCACAGCAGTGTTGTTCTTTTTTGTTTTTTTTTTTTTTTTTTTAAATCTAAATTTGGTCATGGAACTCATTCTAACACACAGTAGTGTCTCTGTATCCCACAACAGTGTTGTTTGTTTTGTTTTTGTTTTGTAAAATCTAAATTTGGTCATGGAACTCATTCTAAGACACAGTAGTAGGAATCATCTTTTTTTTCTTTTTTTTTTTTTTTTTACAGTCTGCCTCCATTCTGTGCTGTTGTAGCCTTGGCCTGTGACCTAGTTTTCTGGGACACATTGTTGTTCTCCAGTTTGTTTCTATTTGTTTCATGCACGTGCTGATCAGGTTGTTCTCGGGCAATGTGCGAGACAAAGTTTTGAGCCGACCTTCAACCGAGCATTGTACAGCTTGATTTGTTAGGCACTGGACCGTGTGCTGGGCAGTTACACGCTGTTCCACCTGACTGCACTGACAGCATGTTTGCCTTAAAGTGATGCCCCTCTTTTTTTTTCCGCGCCCCACACCCGTTCCCTTGTTCCCCCCTTCTCCTCCAGTTAGCTGCCTCTGGCATGGAAATCGTTTGCTGTTTTTTTCTTGGGTTTATTTGAGATGAAGGAGAATGGATGTTATCATGATTTTATCCACCGATCCCTTTTTACCTCATTTCTCCCTCGCATCGCCCCCCTCTCTCTCTCTCTCTCTCTCTCTCCTCTCTCTCTCTCTCTCTCTCTCCTCTCTCTCTCTCCCTCTCTCTCATATACATCACGGTTTTTTTTTAAATAATTAACGTCAATATCATCATGTTATCATCATCATCATCGCCATCACCGTCATCATCATCACCATCATCGTCATCACCGGCAGCAGCAGCAGCAGCAGCAGCAGCAGCAGCAGCAGCAGCAGCAGGAGCATTATTACTGTTGCTATTATTGTTATTATTATTATTATCAATTTCATTATTGTTATTGCTATTACTATATATTATTATTATTACTATTATTATTATTGTTCCTGTTGTTTGTTCCTACTATCATTTTGTTATTATTTTTATCATTGTTATTATAATTACTATTATTGTTATTGTTGTTGTTGTTGTTGTTGCTGTTGTCCTTGTTGTTGTTATTTTCCCTATCATTATTTCTATTATGGTTAGTATGGTAGATGTTCTAGTATTGCTGGGGGTAGTAATGATAAACAGCAGTGCCTTGTGTGTGTTTTTGTTACACTGTGTCTGCTTGTGTTTTCCTGATGTGTTAGTTTTGCCACAAACTATGTGTATACAAATGCATACATCTCAAAATCAGCACTGATGAAATCCAGGTAATCGTTGATATATGACATCAGTATATATTTATTGACTACTTCTACTTCATAATCTATCACACCAGACACTTTTCATTGCCGTCAATACGATGTTCAGTTCAATTTTTTTTTTTAACCAAAGGCTATATTTTTCAAATCTCCAAAGATTCATCAATGGTACAAGCTCACTGAGGAAACTAGATCAACAAGACACAGAAAGAATAAACAACGAGATCGACACGGGACTGACTGGCCATACCTCAGTGTAAACCATTTAGCAACGTCACACAATAGTCCTTTACTCCAGACCCCAGGGGAAATTATATTCGGACATCTGGATCCTCTTTCACAAGCATGACGATGAGAACTAGTCATACTATTCAGAAGCAACTCAAAAAAGGCCAGACTGGCCAAGATACTTTATAGATTGGTGCAGAGCATGTGTGAACTTACACGTGTGCAACTGGGCAGTCCTGATGGCAGTCAAACAACCCTTCTTCTCACCGATGCCGGCATCCATCCAGGATTGCAGGCTAGCTCTTTCATGGAAGAAAGGGAAGATAAATCTCGAAACTTGTTAATGCTGTGCGCAGATCTTAATGCAACTTTTTTTTTGAAGGGATCAGCAAGACAGAAACCCTCAAGGGATAGTCGGAGACGAAATGCTAGATGAGGCATTTTTTTTTTTTTTAGTACTCTGACAACCTCATTTTTAAACGCGCATAGGAACCTGGCTAGGTGACACTGGCACTTTCATTTACCTTGCAGCTTTGGTATCACAATTCATGGTGGGCTTGTGGGCAGGAATACTTCTACATCAGGATAGGGAGTGAAGAGAAGAACAACATTGTTGTTAAGAAGAAGAAGAGAGAAGAAGAAGAAGAAGAGACAAAGAAGAAGAAGAAGAAGAAGAAGAAGAAGAAGAAGAAGAAGAAGAAGAAGAAGAAGAAGAAGAAGAAGAAGAGAAGAAGAAGAAGAAGAAGAAGAAGAAGAAAAGAAGAAGAAGAAGAAGACACAGAGGAAGA
>JADBJO010033496.1:10000-14518 GCA_016801955.1 Conus betulinus
AAGAAAATATGTGTGTTTGTGGTGTTGAGTGTCTGGTGTGAGGTGTGTGAGATGGAGAGAGAGAGAGAGAGAGACTGGGGGAGAGAGAGAGAGAGAGAGAGAGAGAGAGAAGAGGAGAGAGAGAGATCCACCCACTTTACAGACACAGGAATGATAGCAAACAGAGAACCGTACACAACAGATTGCCGTCAATAACCTCTTCCTTTCCCCCAGCACCAGGATCGCCTGTAAGCCTCCGTATGTCTAGGACGGCTCAGTCAGCACAACCAGGGCCATTTGTTATTATCACACAAAACGGGCAACACAAACCCATCGGTCAAACGCCGAGCCCGACGTCCACACCACTTGCCGTCCTCAGACCGTGAACAGAAAGTCGGTGACGTGAAAAGAATGATTCCCCCATTTTAGCCTTCGTGCACTCTCAAGTAGTGCATCTCTACCTTCTGTTCGGCGTTTCAATTATTCCTACCAGGCTAAACTTTCTGTAGGAGAACAAGGCCCCCATTTCACGGGCCATTGGAATGGGAAAGAGCTGGAGTGACAACCGTCCATTCTTGATGCTATACCGTTGCCCAGTTACACGATATCGGCATGACAGAAAGTGCCACTGCGCATTTTGAAAAAAAAAATGGAAAAAAAGGAAGGGAAAAAAAGGTCACCACGTTTCTGACACTGCCGCCTTAGCAGACTTGAAACATGAGCTCACGTTGGGCCTAAAACGAGAAGCCCATTTTGTATCTTGCAAAAAAAAACGTTGCAGAGCTGGATCACAGAGTTTTTAAGGTGGGGTGCTGGTAAATGTTTTGGGCCGGGGTCCGGTGGGGCCCGCCTAGGCCCGGGTGGGGGTCAAGGGGCAAAGCGCTCGGTGGGGGGGGGACCAGGTGGGCAAAACCTCCTGGCCGAAAAATTGGTTTTTGACATTTAAAAAAAGCTGTTTCGCATCTTCTGTGAGCTGGGGAGATATTATTAACAGCGTTTTATCAATTTTGCACTGTGTTTAATATACAGCTGATGACGGTACAGTGGAGAGAGGGAAAGAGGGACTAGGGGTGCTTTCTTTCTTTTCTTTCTTCTTCTTCTTTTTTCTTTTTGAGCCAGGGGGGGGGGGGGGGGGGGGGGGGGGGGGGGGGGGGGGGGGGGGGGTGCTGTAGTACCAAAGCACCCCTCCTCCCCCCCCTGGATCCGCCCGCGTTTGTACTGTGAATATCAATGAATATCAACGTGGATGTTTTGTTGTAAGTCGAGAGAGGCCATCTTAACCCAGTATCAAAGTCAGTAGCTTTTCCCAGCAGGCGAAAGAGAACCAGTGAATGTTTTGACGGGTAAATATCAATAATATCGCCATCTTGGAAGTTTTATAATTGATTTGGCACGATGCTCTACAATCATGGTTAGTGTGGATGTGGTGTGCATTTCTCGATATATAAAAAAAAGACCACTGTTCATTTCAGGTCAAGGAAAAGAACGATAAATCCATTTAAACAATTCATGATCCCCTTTTCAGCACTCCCCCTCCCCCCCCCCACCCCCCCCCTTTTGTTTTTTTTGGGTGGTGTGGTGAGGGGTGGAATTGAGATGAGGTGGGTAGGGATGGGGTGCATAGGTCTCCTTACTTCTTTCTGTGTGCTTGCTTACCCGTTTATAGTATTGTTTACTAATTATTGCTTGTTTGATTCCTCTCTTCTTTGGTAATTTTTTTTTAAATCTCATGGTCAGGGTCATATATTCTTATCTGTTTTTGTCTGCTAATTTCCAAAACTCTGAAAGACATATATAAAAATACGTGTGTATGCGCCGTGGCGTTGCATACCGTGCGTGCGTGCATGCGTTGCGTGTGTGTCATGTGTGTTTCGTGTATTCTGTGTTGTGTGTGTTGTGTGTTGTGTGTGTGTGTGTGTGTGTCTGCGTGTTTGTGTGTGTGTGTGTGTGTGTGTGTTGTGTGTGTTGTGTGAACCTGATTTAAGTCTATGAAAGAAGAACAGAAACATGCTCTTACTCTCTCTCTCCTCTCGAAAAAAAAAAATACAAATCTATCTCCAATCCACTCCTCTCTCTCGTCTGTGTGTGTGTGTGTGTGTGTGCAAGAGTGTATATATACATCGACACACATCCATACCGATATGCATATATATATATCATATATATATAATATATATATATCTAATACTATGTATATTACTATTATATAGATATGTGTGGTGTGGTGTGTGTTTGAATGTGTGTGTGTTGTGTGTGGTTTGTACTGTGTGTGTGTGAATGTTTTTCAGGAGGTCGTGGGCTGTTTATGTTTTTTGTATTATTATTTCTCGATGCGAGGATTTGGGCAGAGAGGAGAGAGAGAGAGAGATAAGAGATAGAGAGAGAGAGAGAGAGAGATAAAGAAGGGAGCGTATAGCATGGGGAGAGGGGCTGAGGAATGTGTGGTCGTTGGGGGTGTTCACTAAAAAAATTGAAAGCGTTCCAATGTCATTCTTGAAAGATTCTTCTTGTGGCATCCTTTCTTTAGTGTTTTGGAAGTACCTGAACCCAGCAATCTTCACATGCTAAACAGTTGCAGGAACCGAGAGTGCTTGCTTGTTTGATGAGAGATCGTCCCATTTTGCATATGTTTGGTTCTTCATTTCTCTGGGCTTGTTCCTGGCTATAAAATACATCAACGTTATGGGAGAAACAAGGATCTTCATAACCATTTCCAATGTTCCGATGCCAGGTGATTTTTTTAAGAACCGGAGGGTATGAGAAGGTGATTGGGGGGGGGGGTTTGGGTTTGCTAGTAATCCTGAGCAGGAAGTGGAATAGGGCATTCTCTTCTCCTCGAAGCACTGACGAAAATCAAGTAAAATCCATCGCAAGCAATCACGAGGCCAAAATGAACGGCTGTGGGGGTGAGGGAGGAGACACAGTAAGTATTCACTTGTGCAGGATGGTTTTTATTACGTGCCAGAGGATTTACGTTTTTTATTCTGCACTTCCCCACACTGAAAATTGCTGACCCGGGGTTTTGTTTCTGTGAAAGTGCCATCGTGTCTGTGTTAGTGGTGGTCAGACGGCGTTCTGCGCTTGTGAGAGTGTGGTGTATGAGGGGTAAATAGGGCGGGGCCATAGGGAAGATTGCCAAAAGGCAGAGGGACAGGAGGAAAATGGACTGGAAACTAAGGGTTGGGACCCACAACCCAAAGGAGGATGAACGAAGTTGGTTGGGTTGGTATGTTCAGGAGGAATTAACCCGATTTGGGCAGTCCTTTTGGCAGACGAGGAAATTCATATGGACCAGTTCAAGAACTCAGCCTCAGCCGACGACAACTTGCATGAGTTGTGACAGTTGTATTATATGGACCGTATTTGCCCTGCTCAATTTGACGACAGATCTGAGGGACCTAGGTCGTAAAAAATGTCAGTTCAACATGACTCCTAGGCCAAGAACGTTAATTTATTCCATGTCCTGTACATCCTTCCGTGGCATTATTCTTGTGGCAGCACTCCATTCTAACCATACCCCAGACCAAAAAAAGAAGAATATATCCTTGTGCAACTCCAACACTGGCAAAAGTGCAAAACACGGGATAGATTTCACTGAGTGATCCGTCCATTAAGCTACCCTAACACAGGCGACGCTGACACTGCTTCAGATACCCCTTTTAGATGCTCAGGGAGCAGCGTCTGTTCTAAATCCAGTGATGTGTGATGGGTACAACAGACACTTTACAGTAGAAAAATACAGTATAGTCTTGACAGCTTCTTCGTCCTTGGCAAGGGACGGCATAGCGTGTCTCCATTTAATGCAAACGACTTTCGGCATCCCCCGCGTCCATTTCCACACCCCCCCCGGACGTTCCCCCCCACCACCCCCCCCCCCCCCCCTAATTGCCATAACCCCCCCCCTCCAACCCCCCCTGCGACCTCGTCACAAACTTTCCAAGAAGGCGTATACGAGGAGAGTGTAATATCACACGTGTGAGGTCCACCATGAAAGTGAAGTACTGGGGCAGAAAGAAGCGCCACAGAATACTGGAGAAGTTGTTCAGGATAACGGATGTGAGGATGAGGACAATAACCGGCTCCTTTGGAGGTTCCATTCCAAGCATGACAGATTACGGATGGTAACCGGACTGGTGCTCTATACACAACCAACCCCCCACCACACGAATGGGTTCCATGGGGAATCAAACACTAAACACCTCCAAGCTGGGAACTACGACGCTGACACGGTGCGGCCACTGCGGGCTGGCCCGACAAGGGGTTTATGTCTCGGTCGGGGTCATTTGGCGTTGCCCTTCGTGCCCACTGTACTTGGTTCAATAGTTAAGGGCTTTTGGTTGGCTGGGCGGATTTGTCTGCCAGCAAGGGCGGGGTGCTGTAAAGTGAGCTGTCTGTCTTTAAACCGCATGCCTGCTTTCCCTTCCTCCCCCTCCTAACTTTTGCCTGGGGCCATAAAACTTTTTCCCTCCTTAATCCGGTTTTTAAAGACGGTTGGCGTCTTGACGAGAATGGTTGAGATTGTACAGAGCTCTCTCTCGC
>JADBJO010033497.1:5000-10000 GCA_016801955.1 Conus betulinus
AGCAAATGATGGCAAAAACATGTTGCTACAGTAGTATCCGGGTTTCACAACAACATGATGGTGAAGACATGTTGTTAAAGGAAAATTATTCAGGTTCCACGACAAAATGATGGCGACGACATTTTGTTACATGAGAAGTATTTTGGGCTCCACAACAAAATGATGGCGACATTTTGTTACAGGAGAAGTATTTGGGCTCCACAACAAAATGTTGGTGAAACATGCTGTTACAGAAGAAGTATTTTGGGCTCCACAACAACAAAACGATGGTGAAAACATATTGTTATGGAAGAATTATTCGGGCTCCACTACAATGATGGTGAGAATATGTAGTTACAGGAGAAGTATTCAGGCTCTACAAGAACTGTTGGCAACAATACGTTGTTACAGGAGAAATATTCGGGCTCCAGAACAAATGATGGCGGAAAAACATGTTTTGTTACATGAGGTTCCGTAACAAATAATGGTGAAAACCTGTTTTTTTGCAAACACGTATTCAGGCTCCGCAACAAATCGATGGTAAAACATGTTGGTACAGGAGAAATGGTCAGGATCTCTTGAGGTACTCTGGCTCCATAAAAAAATGGTTGCTGGCGACGTGTTACTGTAGACTGTTCAAACCCAGTGGATGTAGTGTCTGCCATTTACTTATCCAGAATGCCTCCCGCTGCAGTCGTTTTTTTGTTTGTTTCAGAGTGCACTTTCTCTATTGGTAGACATTTTTATGTTGGAGAGTGAGTGTTGTGGCCTGTTGAAGTGTGATGTGATGTGTGTGCCCGTGTTGTTATTTACGTTTTGATCTGTGTTTGTTAAAACCTTGTTTTTGAGACTGTTCTTTGTCTCTCCAACATATTGTGCGTCAGTGCACATGTCACAGAACAGCAGGTAGATGACATTGCTTGTTTCGCATGTCATTCTGTTGCGGAGCCTGAACAACTCTCCCGTTCTCGGACGATTTGAACGAATTGGATTCCACAAGGTGGATCTGACACAACACACACTTTCTCCTTCTCACATTTTGTAGGATCCAGGACAGTCGTCAACAAGAGCTGGTAGGCAAGAGGGCATGAGCATAGTCCTCAAGGAGTGGCAGTTCCTTTCTGCCACTAAAGGAGGTGAGGGACTGCTTTTTTTCATCCTCTCGCTGTTGGTGATGAGGCTCTGATGTAGCTCTCGTGTCCAGGATCTCAATGTGGGGTTGGCAGGGTTGTGTGTCACGATCAGAGGTGGGCGAGGTTCTGATACTTGTTTTGATTTGTACTGGAGCGCCTCTTGTCGGGGAATGCGTCGGACTTTTTCTGCTGCCGTTTGGACAACGTTTTGCTTGTAGCCACGTGCCTGGAAGCGTTTGGACATTTCCCGGACCCTTTCTTCAAACACAGCATTGTCTGAGCACAGTCTCTTAAGCCTCAGGAACTGGCTGAATGGTATGCTCCTGTGTACATGTCCAGGATGACATGACTGGGGACTCAGATAAGAATGTGCATCAGAGGGCTTTGTATAAAGATCTGTTTGAAGGAATCCATCGAGAGTTTATTATGTGATCCATAAAACTGTTCCAATTCATCTTTCTGATTCACCCACAAGACAAAAATGTCATCTATGAAACGTTTCCATAAATGAAGGGATAGAACAGACTGGAGGATAGCTAACTGCTCGTTCCAGCCATCCCAGAACAGATTCGCAACTGCCAGGGGCAGTGGGGTGCCCCATCGCTGTGCCAAAGATTGGTGGATATACTTTTTCCATCAAAAGCGAAATACATTATTTTTTAGCCACACATGGTCTGGGCCATTCGCCACAACTTTCAGTGGCTGGTGGGATTCTGGTATTGCAGTGAGTGTTTCCAGGAAGTGGTGTAATTGCCTGTTTTGAGCATCGTCGATGAGGACATGTTGGTGTACAGGCAACCACATCGATTTGTCACCAACCTCGTGTCCTGGTGGAAGGCCCCATATTGCTAGATTCCACTGTGTTAAATATCATATATATAGATAATTATATACTATATATTACATGTGTGTGTGTGTGTGTGGTGGGTGTGTGTGTGTGTCGTGTGTGTGTTGTGGGTGTGTGTGGGTGTGATATGCACTACTTTGGATCAAGATGCAGTTTGAAAGGAACATGATTGCTTTTTGAATATTAGAGAAATATCGTAAGTATAACTTGAAAAAAAAAATGAACTAAAGTTACAAATGGTATCATAAACATATATACACCAAGAAAAAAGAGAAGAGCTTTTACAGAACAGATGTTTATTGTTAATGGTGGGAAAAAATTGTGCGTCCATAGCATTTACAGCAGACAGGGGTTGTTTTATAAATATGGCTGCCTGTGAATAAATGAACAACTGAAGACATTATAAATAACGCTGCTTCAGGAGCCGACTATTACATCTTCGGTCTTCAAAGTTCTGCCCTGCCATCCTGCCCCCCGGTGGTGTCTGCTTTTCTTCCTTGCGATCTCTACGAAGCACCATCCACAGAGTTACGACGTAAGCCTTTTTTTTTAGAGAATCTTTCTTTTCTAAATTATTGGATTTGAGCTCATCGTCCTTTCTGTGGTGCATACAGAATGGTTTTTGTGTCCCCAACCGCCTTCTTATTTTTCTGTGTAATTCTTCAGCTTCTTCTTTTCCTGCATTTCACACTCCTTGTCATCGTCGCTCTCTCTCCTTCCTCTCCTCCCTCTCATCTCTCCTCTCCTCCTCCGCTCCTCTCCTCGACCGTCGGTCTCTCCTCTCTCTCCTCCTCTCGTCTCTGCCTGTCTCTCTCAAACTCTCTCCCTCACCTGTCTCTTCTCTCTGGTCCGTCGTCCGTCTGTCTGCCTGTCTGTCTTGTCTCTCCCCCCGCTCGCCTCGCTGCTGTCGCTGTCTCTGTCTCCCTCTCTCTCGCCTCCTTCTCTCTCCCTCTCCTCTTCCTCCGCTTCTCTCCTCTCACCCCTCGTCTCTCTCTCTCCTCCCCTCTCTCTCCTCTGGGTCTTTTTTTTCACACACCTCCCAACTTTTTGAGAGCACTGGGATAGTTTTCGTTTTCAAATTACGCCCCCATATTCTTTTCTTCTTCAAAAAAATGGACAGGTCGGATTTGTTCTTAAGGAGAAGAATCAGCCTGGACATCCGCTTCTTTTTAATCATGTTTTTGAAGGAGTAGACCGAATTAACATGGGCAGCCACTACAGACTTAGAGTAGAAAATCCTTATTTTTGCTAAGCTTTTAAAGACTGTGTGGGATACCAAACCTGATAAAATTCTTGCCCCACTAGTGCAAACTTATACCTTTTACCCTAAGTATAGTCCAAAAAAGCGCATTGGTTTCGTAGTTTGTTCGTCGCCTTTGGACTGTAACCGCGTGGTCGTTAAGCTTCTCTTGAAACTCTTCTTCCGCCCACACGTGGCTTTCCACGAGGAAGTTGTACCCCTAGTGGTTCTTGTTGGAAACACCAGGCCCCCCCCCGTCATTTTGTTTCAGAGCCCAGGTGTTCTAGCAGCAGCACCCGCACAAGAGTTTAGGAGATGGATGAGGCCCAAGCTGGATGCCCGGTCCACGCCTACGATGTAGGGAAATGCAGCTGCCTATCAACAAAGTGCTATTCATCGGAGTCCCGGTCCCCCAACGTAAAAAAACTTCTTCAGCCAGTAAATTTTTATGCCGTCACTGTTCATCGGTTAAGGGTTGACCAAGAAGCCGAGGCGCTTGGAAAGAGGAGAACCGCGCAAGTAACTCACTCACCTCAAACACACAACATCAAACCCCAAGCAAGAGGAGACAACCATGGACATTTTCACTTAAAGACGATGTTGATGAGGATAGAACTGGCCCTAACTAACAGGGGGGAGATAAATGTGATGATGCTAAAATCCCCGGCACCTTAGCCCAATACAGCACCAAAGAGGACCCTAACACCCCACCTCCCCCACAGTAAATGAAGCTGTTACTGCAAAGGGTAAATTGGGGACAATGATAATCCACATTACGAAAAAAAGACAACAGTCTCAAATCTTTAAAAATACAAACTATTGCCTGTCACAGGTAAAACAAATCCAACCTCAAAGGAAACCGGCCCAACATTTCATTTCTCTGGTAATATTTCTGGGACAATGACAAGCCCTAAGGAAAAAAATTCCTTCAAATCTATTAAAAGAAAAAACACAAAACTAAATTGCCTGTCAACGTAAAACACAAACAAAACACAACCTCAAAGAAAACACATCCTGAAACAGTTCGTTTTCTATGGTCATTAGATTCCTGTCCGCGTTCGGTCCTGTTGCCTGTCTTTCTGGGGCCACCTGTGAAGTCCAGCACTGCGCGCCCACCAAACCCTCCACTCACGCCAGCCCCTCCCTGCAGTGGCCTCTGCGAGTCAGCGACAGGCGAGGAGTAGTGCCACCATCACAATCGGGACCTCCCAGGTACGGTCCCAGAGCCGAAGGCTGTGTTAACGCGACGTCCCTCGCCAAAAGGAGCAAGGTCAGGGCGGTGGACGAACAGAGGTGAAGCAGAGACGAAACCCGGTGGAAAAGCAGAAGGAGTAGAAAAGGGAAGTTGCAGCACGCACATCATAATCAGGTTTTGGGAATTCAGGAATAGCACAACCTATATTGACTGACGGCGGAAACGTGTGAAGGGGAGGCGGCGTGAAGTGAAGTGGGGGGGTAAGGTCACCATGACACACACGGAGCCCCCTACAACCTAACTCTCTCACCTCTCTCTCTCTCTCCTCTCCTCTTCTCTCTCCTCTTCCTCTCCTCTCTTCCTTTGCCTGTCCTCCATGCACAATACATAACATACAAAACTCTCAAACTTGCGTGTACACTTTAAAAAACTAAAAAAAACCTGGTAAAAGACTAAAATCGGAATCACTCTTGAACAACAGTACTTTAAACGCAAAACCTGATAGGCCACATTTAACCAATAGCTAGTCTATGGACTGAACCCACCATAATGACCAAGCAAAACCACTTGGGCCCTACACTATCTCATCATCATCCGTCAATCATT
>JADBJO010033498.1:0-5000 GCA_016801955.1 Conus betulinus
CCCCCTCTTCCTCTTTCCCTCGCCCTTTCACCCTTTTCATCCAGTCTATTTCTAGACCAAAAATGCCAATACCAACAACAGAAAAACAGTTCCTATAACAAGAGTCAGAACAAACTCCAGCGAGCACCTCCGTGACCCACCACGGCCCATAATTCACCCGAACCGCCACATCACTCAAGCTTCCCCCCCGTTCTGAAGGCCACAATGCCAGGTCTTTCGCTGGGACGAAGGCATAGAAGGAGAAGAAAGTGCCAATAAGACAAGTCATTAGTTTGTGCAGTGGACCGCAACACACTCTGCCTCTTCTGTCAAGCCGCGCTGATAGGCAAGGAGGGAGGGAAATCCATTTCCACACCACTTTGGGGGTCTCACAATATTGATCCTCCATCCGCTTTTGGGAAAATGGGTGGCAAAAGAAGGTGGAAGATGGTAGTTGAGTTTTGGAGGTGTGTGTGTGTGTGGGGGGGGGGGGGGGGGGGGGAGCAATAGGAGGAGTTGTTGGGAGGCTGAGCAGGGGTGGGGGTGGGGGTGTTGCAGAATGCTGTTTTTTTTTTTTTTTCAGGGAGATGGTGCAGGCGTTGCGTGGAGCCATCTCATTACAGAAAATGAATGTGGAGATGGACAGTGGGGATAGGAGGGATGGATAAAGGTGGGATGGAGGAGGAGGGAGGGTGGGCTGGGGCTGGGCAGAACGGGGAGAAGCGGGTAAAATTTACCCATTCTCTTTCAGATCCATTTCCTTAACGGTTTCTTGCTGACCACAACAAGATTAGATGCTAAAGTGTAGATCACCTATACGTGTCACATGACAAGACTGTAACATTCAACGCCTTCTTCCTTGTGCTGAACTCTGAAGCGATCGAAGCTAGGTGAATTTTCGTTGTTCTATTCGTTTGTGTCTTACCTGAAGAAGACCTAAGAGGTCGAAACGCGTTGTGTATTGTCTTTTGACTCGTTCGTCCACGTTTTTTTTTTTTCTGGGCGGTTCGCCAACATTTATTTAAGATTTGTTTAGATTTCCGCCTGCAGTCGTCTCACTTTTGCAACTATAACAGATTATAGTTATTGCAATCGTAATTCGTTTTTTTTGTTTTTCGTTGGGTTCCTTTGTTTATATGTTTGTTCATTTTCTCTCTTCAGTACATATGATGCACAGCGATCAAATTCCAACGTCAACAGCAAAATCTGAATTATTTCATTTTCATTTGATCTTATGATATCTTGTTTAGAAAAGGGAAGGGACAGTACTCAGTACTAAAACAGCTGATGAACTTGCCATTGTGCCCTTTTGAAACATTGTATACAGACAAATCAGTGAGAAGAATGTCGTAAAATCGTAAAATCCCGTGTAATTTTTGAAACTGATTCCGCCGGACAGTTCAACGGGAGTCGGGATGTTTGGGGAATAAAGACATCATGAGCTTTTGTAGTTGTTGCTGCTTGATAGCAGAAAGAGATCGAGGGTACAGAGTGTTTCAACGCGTTACAGCCAGTCAGCTATACAAGTCTATTTGAGGGACGGGTAGAGGTATGGACTCACAGACCATTCGGTACCGGCGAGCAATAGAGGTATGGACTGACAGATCATTCGGTACCGGCGAGCAATAGAGGTATGGACTGACAGATCATTCGGTACAGGCGAACAATAGAGGTATGGACTGACAGATCATTCGGTACCGGCGAACAATAGCGGTATGGACTGACAGATCATTCGGTACCGGCGAGCAATAGGGGGAAGCCGCCAGGGCCCACCAGTCACGATCTTTGAACGATTCTTGAGCCGAGCTAGTCACGTTTCAAAGCTTCTATCAACCAAGACAAGGTCTACTCTTGTGAACAGAGAGAGAGAGAGGGGAGAGAGAGATAGAGAGGCGGGGGGGTGGGAAGGGGACGTAATGACAGATGGACAAAGAGAGGCAGACAGATCTAGAAATACAGTTTCAGACGAAGTGACTATATCTGCAGACTAACATAGAAATAGGGGATTAGAGAATGGAAAATGGGGAAACAGAGAGAGAGAGAGAGAGAGAGAGAGAGAGAGAGAGAGAGAGAGAGAGAGAGAGAGAGAGAGAGAGAGATCATCTTCACTCAGTTTTAAATTTTGTGAGGTATCTGGATCGATTTGTATTATTATTATTATCATCATCATGAATACATATAGCGCCTATCTTCGGCTAGAGACCAAGCTCTAAGCGCTTTATAATCCACACTCGTTTACACAACGGGCTGCCTACCTGGGTAGTGCCGACTGAAGAGCTGCCAGCAGACGCTTCATTCAGTCGTTTATCGTGTCATCCAGTCCATATCGTTCAATATCGTTCACTCAGTTTTAATTACTTCCTTCATTCTTTCAATTTCTCACGCAGGGGTCCATGTTATATGTAACGTGTCATCCATACCGACTGGCCTTCTCTTCCGAAAGTTGGTGACGGGATTTTACGTGTGTGCAAGACGTCATGCGTGCGTTCACACACGGAACTTCAGTTTATAGTCTCATATGAAGGACTGTATGGAAAATGGGGTCAGAACCAATGTTAACTCCGAGAGAAAATTATCCCCCTGTACCGAAACGACCCGGTGGAGAATCGAACCCGCAACCCCAGGATCACCAAGATTACGAGTCCGGCGCTCTACCACTGAGCCATTCCGGCCCGATTTGCCATTTTCAAGGTGTGAAGCTAGCGAATGATAGCTAGTTTGACAGTGAGGTGACTAGAGGCTGAAACTGAAACCAATTTTTAAAATAATTCTTTGCGAGTCCGCCCAACGCAAGGACAAATAAGTCACAAGACAAAAGTTGTTTGACCCTGGTTTGGGCAGACTCACTAAGAATTACTGTAAAATTAGCGTATATATAGTCTTTAAACGTCATGTCAGATGGCCTGACGAAACAGCAGGGTTTTTGTTTGTTTGTTTGCTTGTTTGTTTTTTAAGGTAAACAGGTGAAATTTTCCCACCCATAAGAATTTTCATCTGGTTTTCTTTTCAGGACGCTTTCTCCAGCTTGCCTTGTTGTGGCCAGTTTTTCAGTGCATAGTACAGAGTTCATGCATAAAGAATTACTTCCCCATTAACTTACACAGGCAAACAGACGGGAAAGTGTACCAAACGTTCATGGATTCTCTCTCTCTCTCTCTCTCTCTCTCTCTCTCTCTCTCTCTCTCTCTCTCTCTCTCTCTCTCTCTCTCTCTCACACACACACACACACACACACACACACACACACACACACCCCTGCAACCTCTCATTTAACAACGACTTCAAATATGTCAAAGCACGCCAACTCATGACTCTTTCGAATTACATGCGCTCGAGAAAAACGTGCTCTGACACAACAGAGCATTTTGTTATGAACCTCATCTCTCTCTCTCTCTCTCTCTCTCTCTCTCTCTCCTCTCTCTCTCTCTCTCTCTCTCTCTCTCTCTCTCTCTCTCTCTCTCTCTCTCGTCTCTCTCTCTCTCTCTCTCTCTGCTGCGAGCTCAAGTCTGGCACGATTGGTAAGACAACATCCAGGAAGGGTTGCCCTGATACATGCTTTATTAATTGTTCGGTCAGATTAGCAGCTGTGCTTTTATCAGTCTTTGTGCATGCTTTCCAATTTTCCGTTTCCAAGCAGTAAAATTATTCCGCGTTGATGTGAGGGAAAAGAGACAGAGAGAGAGAGAGACAGAGAGAGAGACAGAAAGAGAGTGAGCAGAGACAGAGAGACAGAGAGAGAGAGAGAGAGAGAGAGAGAGAGAGAGAGAGAGAGAGAGAGAGAGAGAGAGAGAGAGAGAGAGCTGAAGTGAAAAGACGAAACGAGCAATGTAAAAAAAAAAAAAAAAAAAAGATCTATTGCAATATGTCGAGCGTCTGGTCTTTTTCAAGGACAGATTGTATAGCGGTGGTCAAAAGGAGCATGAGATCGCAGGGTCCATGCTAACAGAAACATCGTGCCATAACATTCATGCCATCGCCAGGGTCTATGCTAAAAGAAACATCGTGCCATAACATTCATGTCATCGCCAGGGAGTCGATGCTAAAAGAAACATCGTGCCATAACATTCATGTCGTCGCCAGGGAGTCGATGCTAAAAGAAACATCGTGCCATAACATTCATGTCCTCGCCAGGGTCGGTGCTGAAAGAAACATCGTGCCATAACATTCATGCCATCGCCAGGGAGTCGATGCTAAAAGAAATATCGTGCCATAACATTCATGTCGTCGCCAGGGAGTCGATGCTAAAAAAGAAACATCGTGCTATAACATTTATGTCGTCGCGAAGTGGAGTACAGTCTATAAATTATGTGATATTTAGAGAGAGAGAGAGAGAGAGAGAGAGAGAGAGAGAGAGAGAGAGAGAGAGAGAGAGAGAGAGAGAGAGAGAATGTGTGTGAAGCATAGGTGTGTGGAAGTGCACGCAAAATATGGAATAATTACTACTTATAACATTATAGCAAATATCTAACAGGACTACATATTAAACAAAAAGTAACTTTGAAAGCAAAATAAGAGTCACACAATCAAATAAAACGTGGGCTCTCGACACGTTTGCCTTACCACATACGCATTTTGTTCCTGCACTATATTTCGTTCTGAATGCGTCGAGTTTCAGTCTATAGAATACTGAAACAAAGTTTCTGTACTGATACATATCACGAACCTGCAGGTGTTCAATGCCTTCAACCTGATCAAAGCTGAGAACATGTCTATTTCGAGCATTAACCGCAAATAAGGGATGTTCTGGTTGTTTCTAAAAAAAAAAGTCCCAAGCCACTTGTTTTTAACACTTGATGACACTCTTGTAAAGTCAAGGGGACAGAAAGTGACTGTGCACTCATTTCAGTTTTGGCTCCCTTTTTGGCAGATCTGTCAGCGAATTCATTGCCCAAAATTCCACAGTGGGAAGGGGACCCAAAAAAAGTTAAATCGGTTCCCTTGCACATCAAAATATGAATTAAATAACATATTTCCTTTAAAATAAAGTTTTTCAGAATTAGAACTGAAAAACTTGATAGATT
>JADBJO010033499.1:0-14516 GCA_016801955.1 Conus betulinus
ATTTATATCATGATGATAGCTAATCTATTCCATTCACACACACACACACACACACACACACACACACACACACACACAGAATCACACACACACACACACATAACATACACATCACCATAACCGCCGATGACAATGGAGTGCATGATACAAGCGTTTTAGAATCGCTGCTTGATTCATTTCATAAAGGAAATACAGGCACAAAATGAATATTCTGTACAAAGCTTAAATAAATGTTTGCGAACCGCCCCAAAAAACGTTTTTTTTTGGGGTTTTTTTTTGTTCACAAACATTTTTTTAAAGATTTGTTTAGATTTCCGCCTGCAGTCGTCTCACTTTGCAACTAGATCTAATATTCTGTACATTTTCCTACTCAAATTTGTTTGTTTCAGCAGTTCGTTTGACATAGGGCCTCAAAAGCGTCATTGGGCATGGTCACGTGACCTAATAGAATTTGATAATTAAGTCAAACAGGAAAGATCTGGTTGAAAAAAATCGACAGAAAATAAACCTTGAACTCATACAAACTACACCTGTAACATATCCATAAATTCTAAGCAGCAGTCTTAATTTGGTGTAAAATACTAAACACATATCCTCTCATCAGCACGACCCCACCATTACCCCGGTCTGATGTTTCAGTTGTCAAACAAAAACAAAGTAATCTTCAAAATATATGACAGTAACAACTAACATAGTTAAATCGTGATGTAAACTGTCGGAAAAGGTTGCAACTTACCATTCAAAATAGCTGGAACTGCGTGGTGTGAAGACGACTCGTCGACATTCGATAGATTCCATTGAGTGTTTACGGGTCGCATGCCGTCTTGTGCTTTGTGCCATTTCAATTTTCAAGTCGGCGGCGTTGAAGCTGCACCACGGCTTGTTTCGTAGCTTTGCACTCCACGGCATTTGAATGGACAAACTTAAAATGTTTACTCAAATGTAGTTTAAATGCTGAGATTTGCATGAGTGTAAAAGTATAAATGTCGCTCTTGGTTTTATTCCGGAAATTTTACATGAAACATTTTTAAAACAGTTTTTCACTCTGAATTTTCCGTTGAATGCGTACACTTCGCACTCGAAACGTTGCGGGATGACTCTTCTTCCTGTTTAGCATACTATTTTTAGAACTACTAACGGTGCCACCAAGCGCATAGCAGACGACCAAAGGCAGTGATCGGAGCGAGACGTGCGCATGGCGGCCGACGCTCGCGGCAACTCCGTAACAGCACAAACTTTCAACACTTGCTTATACACACTCACCACCAAAAATACGAAAGACAGTGTATGGAAATGAAAGATAAATAACGGATTTTGTCAGGCGTACTTTTATTTCTTGATTTATTTATACATTTTTGTAGAAAATCGCAGTTGAATGTGGGCCAACAGCACACTGCCTTATAGTCATAGAAAGAAGGTTTGGAGTACCTACTTAAAGTCAGTCCTGTTCTCTCATTTTCCTAGCAAAAGGAACACAGTCTTGTAGTAAGTTGACTTTGCAAACATGAAATAGAGCCCCAGATCTCTCTGTCATGTATCATGTGACAAAAGTTGCCAGTAGTTTTCCTTCATTTGAACCCAGTTTCTGTCCCTAAAAATCGTATGTGCCCATTCTCAGATGATAATTATTTCTGTCTGATCACAGTGATCCAGTATGTGCTTTCATACTTCAGACTGTGGTTTACTACCCATTGTAGGTGATGTGATTAATGTTTACGTGAATTGTCTTCTGTTCTTAGTGACAACCCAGAGCGCCAACTTTGAGTACAAGACAGACACACAGTGTTGGAGTGCAGTGTGAATGACAAGCCAGGCATGACTTTCACCTACTCGTGGAGCAAAGGAGACATACCTGTGGATGAGCTCAAAGTAGAGGGGAAGCAGGAATTTGTCAGCCATAGCAATGGAACCTTAGAGATCAAACATCCAGGTCAGCCTTTCAGTTCTGTAACTTACATTCTCTTCAAGCTTGTAAATTTCAGCATTGTGCACCTCTTCATTACCCTTCAACCATCAAGGCGTTTGTTTTGTGCGGGTTTTTTTTTTTTTTTCGTAATTTTTTTTATTGCAACTACCAATTCCTTTTTTTAAGTGTGTTAAGCAAATTCATATTGAATTTATGAAAGGTAA
Source organism: Conus betulinus (assembly GCA_016801955.1). Taxonomy (NCBI): domain Eukaryota; kingdom Metazoa; phylum Mollusca; class Gastropoda; order Neogastropoda; family Conidae; genus Conus; species Conus betulinus. Next base: position 2,131 of record JADBJO010033499.1, read on the forward strand.
AGTACTTTTTTTTTGTAATATCACTATTCAAACATTTTATACCTAAGTGGTACCAAAATTGGTATAAGAAAAACTTTTAGTGAATGCGAATTGCTGCGCATGTATCTATATATATGTTGGTGATGTTTTTCTACCCATTGTGGTAATGCGCCTTCTTTCGATAAATACAGCAGTCTATATATACAGGGTTTGTACGCTCCTTGAAATTCCTTGATTTCTGAGAGCCAATTTCAAGACCTAAAACCCTTTGAAAATTAATAAAATGTGGTTTATGGTGACCAAACCTCCATGAAAATCCTTGAAAATCAAACCATCGTCTCAAAAATAAATTTAATGTGCCAAGAAAAAAAAAAATGGCAGTTTGATTTTTCTGCGTTCAGGTTGATGAAAAAAAAATTATTTTCAAAATTTTTACATTATCGCGATCCCACGTCGTCGTCTGCTAAAGAATGAACCAAGGGAGATAATTTGTAACTTCCGCAATTTTTAAATTCTACGCATGCGCGAAGAAGAGGCCTTGCGCTTCCGGCTTGTTCAGTTCATTGTGAACAGAGCTTTCAACCATCTGTGGCTGGATAAACCCAAGCTTTCTGACTGGGTAAGAGAAGACAAAGCAAACAAACATGCCTGCTACTGCACAGTTTGCCAAAAAAAGTTTCAATGTGCGAGCAATGGGTGAGAGTGCTTTGGCTAGCCACAGCAAAGGAAAAAAGCACATGGCTCTACTGGCGGCGAGGTCTTCAGCAGCGATACCCATCTCGTACTTTTTTACTAACAAGACGGCAGCAGCAGCAGTGTCGAACACGAATGTTGCGTCGTCATTAAATCTTGATCATGATGTTTCCAAAATCCCCCAAAGGAGCACTGTCCAACGAAACTCTTGAAAGTCTTCTCATCCTGAAGAATGATGACTGTTCTTCAATAGATGCAGTTCATAGCCTCTCAGCTGACAATTTAAAAGAGCTGAAATCACCAAAATCTGAAATATAATTCATATCAAAATTATTATGCTCTTCAGAAAGACTGCTTAGCTTATCAACAGACCGTGAAAAAAGTGCCCTTACTAGTATATGAAAGAAATAGATTATGTCAAGAAATTTTTTTCCAGTTATGTCCATCAGTATAGAAAAAAGTGAAGAGACAGTTATTAAAAGTGTTATGAAATATTTGCATCACTTAATGTTCTTGTTGATTTTCTGAGCAAAGGCTTTTTTGCCCCAACAGAGGACACTGGCAAGAAATTCGGATTACTTTGACAATCATTGATTGTTAATGAAGCCACTTTAATGCCTTTCATGAAAATAAATCTTTTATAACAATAAATTTTCAGTGTTTCCAATGTCTTGAATGCATTCAGTATTCTCTCCTATGCAGCTGCTTTGCGCTGCAGAAGCCTACACATTTTACACACAATTGTACACACTTTTGACCCAAAACCTACACACAGAATTTCTGAGGGGTAACCAGGTCTGAAGTAATGAAAAAAAAATTCAAAGACATCACTCCGTCCAAACCAGCAATTTTTTCCCATATATATAGAGCTGTTACACGAGGGGAAAAAAATGAACAGACTAACTCTACTTCGGTGTTCGCGGTGCTAAAACAATTTCCCCTAAATTCACTGTACCCACAGAATGTCATGGATTAGGAGCACATAGTGTTCCTTCAGGAACAAAATGAAGTCATTCTTTAGGGTCTGCACATTAAATAATCAACTTTTGTGGTGAAGGAAAAAAAAAAAAAACCCAACTTCAAACTTCAACAGTTTTGCTAAACTGAAGGCATCACTTACAAGAAGATTTGTCTTCTGACTACTGAGGGGAAAAAAGATAACACAAACAGATCATTGTGATGGAATTCAGCAAAAATGTGACGGCCTCCCACAAAATGATAGATAAGTCGTGCAGGGCTGATCGCCACTGCGGGCAAAAAAGAGTGGTGAGGGTCAATTTGGGGTAAAATGAGATTTTTGCACCACCACATAGGAAATCCATTAAAACATATTATGTTTCACTGATTTTACCTAAATTAAGCTAGAAATGTGTTTAAATGAATTTTTTTCCACTCGGTGTCATCAGTTCAGTTTTAAGCAGCACTGATTGCGAAAAGTTACTCATTTTCAACAGATAATCGAGTGCACATCCCTCGCAGAGCCCCTGGCATGTCACACATCATTCGAAAGTTCAGTGTGTGTCTATTTTAAGAATCTGTGCACAATTATCTTAAACCAATCAGAAGGCCTTTAGGAGGCATTCAAAGTCATACACGAAAGAAAGCCTTCCAACCAATCAGCAATCAAATACTGAAATGGCCTTAGTAACTCAGCTGTTTAACAGCAGAGACGCTGCCTTTCTTTGGCCACAGCTCAATGGAATCTATTGCGTTTTGTCTTTGTCGTCACCTCACTCGAAAAGTCACCATCATGGATCGACGTAACATTGTTAAATTCATCTAAATCAGGAAATATTTTCGATTATGAAGGCCAGGGAATTAGTGGCCTTATAAACGAATATTTCGCCACCAGCAATAGCAATGAAAAAGGAATATTTTGATTTCAATACCAACAACGAAACTGACAGCAAAGCTGATGATGGGATTTCCCCATCCTCTTCGACTGGTGTGCATCAGTCTCAGCCTGTTTGACTCGAAATCGAAGATGAAAAAGAAAATAAGGAGCCAGTTGAACGAATTGAAGAAAGTGCAGATCTGTCAGGTATAATGCCATCGCGATAATGCCAAAAATTTGGTGACAGCAGCGTATGCTACAGATAAGGTAATAAACTGCAATGGGCAGCCTCTGTCAGATCTGCAAATGGCAGAACAGTTTTCCTGTAACTGTATGCTGATCAAAATGATCATTTAATGCATTCCAGCTGCTTGATGGCCAATGTATTATGTGTGTGTGCATGTTTGTGGAGAGGAGAGGTAGCACAGGTTTTGAACTTCGGGATATAGTGTGTGTGTGTGTGTCTGTGTGCGTGCATGCATGTGCATGTACGAGAGGACAAGAGAGAATCCACCCAAACAACTGAATGAAAAGGAAAGAAGAAAGAATAATGCACAAGCATTTGTTTTCTGATGAGGTATGTTTGTTAATTATAAGTATGTGCTGTTTGTATCATAGGATGTCATGAATTGTGAGTACAGTATGTGTTAACGCACAGTGCAAGAGAGCTACCTTTTTCCCTCCAAGAGTCCACTTTCTTTTTTAAATGCTGGGCAAAAGGAAACTAGTAAATACATGTTAATTCAATCGATTGTGATAAGTGTATCTGTGCTAAGATAACATTAAAAACACAAAGTATCTATTACATAAAATAATCAGATTTTTCCATTTTTCAGCGCCCTGAACAGCCATTAAATACACCAATGGGAGGGGGGGGTGGGGGGGGGGAGGGTTGGGCCCAGCAGCATGGGGCAGTTTGACATCGTCATTATCATCGCCCAAATCATCATCGATTCCGGCCTCAAAATCAGTCAGCAGTCGATCTTTATTTAATATAACTAGTTCAAGATCGACGTCCGAATCGTCTCTCTTCCTCAAGAGTGTAGCCCTCCAATATGCTCTCTTCATCACTATCACATCAGAAAATGAATTCTACAAGTTGCATAGTTACATGATCGGCCATTTTCCCAAAAATCTTCATGAAAAGAAAGCCGTACATTTAAAATTTACAGCAGCAAGCCTACTCCACCAAAACCAAAATGGTGTCCAGAAACAGCCGTACCGGAAGACTTTTGTGTCACGATTGCATTCTGGGATATGTGATGGTGAAAGTGAAAGTAGTTGACCTAGTATTCAGCAGTCGATATGGTATTCAGAAGGAGGAAATCTCGCAGTCGATCTTGGTCGATCTGGAAGGCATTGATTAAAAATAGGGTTCTTTTTTACAACTGTTTTCCTGAAATGGCATGTCTTGATGTTTGTTTTTCTAAAAATCCCATAAGAAACTGGCATGTGGGATCACCATTGAAAGCGGAATATGACTGGTCAGTCACTGTATAAAGTATGGCAAACTGATAGTGTGGAACAACGTGATAGTTGACTTGAAATTAGAGATGGGTTAGCTATGCAAAGTGAAACTGAGCCTGTTGTTGAAGTGTGCTTGTGTATATCACATTATGTTTATCTTGTGTATGATGTTTTGTGTGTGTTTATCTTGCGTATGATGTTTTATGTGTGTTGGCGTGTGTTTGTCAAGGTGATTTTTGTCATCAGTTTTTTTTTTTTTTTTTTTTTTTTTTTTAATTGATAAATGTATTGTCACAGCCCTTTTCAAATGGGATGCTGTGTGAGTTAAACATGAGAGACATGCTAAGCTTGTTTTATTTCTTGTTCAGACAAGGTGTCGCTATCATAAGTATTATTGTGTACAGATTTGTGATGTAATTGCTGGATGTTCTGCAGCTCGCCGTTTTGCTGGCATATACACCTGCCTTGCCCAGTACAAAGTTGGTGAGGAAACACGCAACATCACTGTGGAAGTTCCTTACTATGGTGAGTTCTCAACTGCTGCTGCTTCACTGTTGGTCACAAGCCAGATATCAGCTCAACATCCCACTGTGACGTTTAATGAGAAAAGTGTCCAGTTTGGTGGTGTCATAAACAGGGATGCAAGTCTTTCAGAGCAAATGAGCTATTTGGAGCAGGAATCGCCATTTGACACAGTCCTGTCTGGAAAATTCCATTTATCCAACCTTGACCAGATCACTTGGATCTAACCATGAGATTTGATTTTTCTTGTGTGATGTTTTTCTGATTCTTTTGAGTATGGCATAATCGCTGCACACGGAAGCAAAGTTTTGAGCATATAGTCCAGCAGTTCTGGTCTGCGTTATTAGGTGTGAGTACTTAATGATTGCCAGAAGAGATTGCGTGACTTTTGTTTGGGAGGTAGACATACAAAAATAAGCGGACAGAGTTTCAAATGGCTAAGTCTTAGCCATTGACTCCTGCCCCATACAGCATAAAGCAAACTTTGCAAGGAAAATCATGGATGAAACTTCTTGTGGGGGGGGGGGTAGGGTTGGTGAAGGTTGGGGTATGTGTTCCTGACCCGAGTTGACAGGTAAATGGTAAGACCTGTCAGCAAGTGTGGAAAAACGGTGGGGGCTGTCATGAAAAATCAGGGGGACGTATAAAATGTGGGAAGACTTTTGCGTGTTGTTAACTGTACTACGCAGGTCACTAATACTGATATCGCACTCTGCAGTGTGATGCACAATGTTATGCAATCCGCACGAGATGAGTTCGCCGAAGAACCCTTGTGAGTTGGTTGTAAGAGAGTCGACCGCGGCAAAATGATCTGCGCAGCCCTTGCATGACTAACACGGTGTAAACAAAGCACTGCAGCAATCGAGTTTAAATCTGTCACAGAGAATCACAGAATTGCCCAAGAAGCATCACAGGGGAAACACATCATCGTTGGCGATAGTACCTTGGACGCAACCGAACAAGAGTGACGGCCGCGATAACAGTCGAAAAACCTCAAACAGACACACCTCCCCGGTGAACGCAACCACGGGGTCGTTACCCCGACTGACGGGCTGCAACTCAGAACAAGGAGCGCCGATTTGGCGCATCGTCGAATGTCTGGGAGACATGCGCTACAAGATTAAACGTTCACCACTGAAGGGTTGTACTGCACGAGCGAACCTTATGTGACCCCAACTAGTCTGCACCAAGACCCTCTGCACGGGAAGCACATGTTACAGGGCCTGCCAGTCCAACATGTGTCAAGCAGAATGACATGGCAGGAGAACTGGTTTACCAAGGGGGGAGGATACAGGTGACGAAAGACGCTGAGCTGAGTTATGGCTCTGTGTAGAAGTGAGAAGAGGCATGGCACTGAAGCCAACGCTGAAAATAATGTGTACTGTGGTGCAGGAGGAGGTGTACGGTCGGTAAACAACACAACAAAGGGCACTGGGGACCGACAAGAGGTGAAGACGAGGCTTTCGCTGCATCTCCAAGGAAAGAGCAAAGTTTTTTCGGGGCCCCTGGTCGGCCGCAGGTGCGTGTGTCATACCAACCAACAAACAAGTTGTGGGGTCTCCGATTGTTGTTACGTGAGGTGGGGCCGGGGCAACGGGGCGGGGCAGGGAATGCGTAATGCCTGCAAGAGACACACGCCTGGGCCCGTGCCTAGTAAGATGACAAGGGGGGCGGGAGTTATTTAGGAGACAAAAAAAAATCTAAAGTGGAAAGGTGAAAGGTCTGCAACGTGTGTAAGCACGGCGGCCAGGGCTGCAGAGGGACAGTGCTCTGCCCGGCCTGGCCTGAAGCAGGGTAAAAAAAACGCTAGAAGCAAAGCGCCGTGGGGTCAACAAGAGATAAGAAATCCGTGGCGCGGCCCGAGAGAGAGACAGTGACAAAAGTAGTAGGAGGACTAAGCGGCTGGGGGGCAAGCGCATGGGTCGGTGTCCAAAGACAGTGACAAAATAGAGCAGGACTTAGACCGACCCAAAACTACCAAACCAAAGTCATAACTTGAAAAGCTGGGAGGCCCAGCTTTAAATCCGTCATCTTTCTGAACAAAGGGGGGCCCTGGATGGTCCAGGAGAGGGATGAACCAACATCAAAGCACAAAAGGCCTCTAATGCTGCTGAGGTCGCAAAATTTTAATGGGAGAGGCGAAAGGCGAGGAGGAAGAGAATCAAGGGTGGGTGTGAGGCGGCAGTCAAAGGGAAGTGTGGGGAGGCAAATGTAACAATTCGAAGACCAGTGCAACACCTGTTCGGAGGGGGAACACAGAAAAGGGCAGGGGTTGGAAGAAGGGCCAATTGGAGTGCTCCGCTCCCGCGTGTCCCCGGTGGCGGGTTCGTCATTCATGGAGAAGGCCCTCCATTTAGCAAACTGAAATGCTCCGCGGCAGAAGACAAGAGGTGGGACGGCAGGGGAACCGCGGGTAAGGTGATTTAAGTACCCCTGTTGTTTCATGTTATAGTCACTTCTGTGCGTATAAGATATGGGGTGGAAAAAGAGCGCAGTGATGGTTTTGAAAGACGCAGAAAGGGGTTTATGTGGGGGGACCTATGGGCCGGGGCGATAAGGGGAGGGACAATGAGAGAGGGGGTGGGGGGGACAGGAGGAGTTGGAATGGTTGTGTACAGGTTGAGGTGTGAAGTGATTAGGGACCCCGCACGGTACCAAAAAGCCTCGGATGGGGGGCAACAGAGGGACAGGACCGGCCGGGATAAGCAGGGACCGGGGCAAAAAAAAAACAAACAAAAAAAAAAAAAAAGAGATGCCGAGTGGGGGAAAAGATCGAAGCTAGAGGGGGTGGGGATGGGAGTCGGAAAACAGCAGGCAGTGGGCACGGGGGGGGCTGGGGGTGGAAGCCTCAACCCAAACGTGCGTCCTTCGACCATCCACGAACCGGGTGGCAGGGGCGAGGCGGGGTCTGAGGTTCTGGGCCGAAACCCCAAACCCGACATCACCTGGTGAAAGAGGAACAAGCAAGGAAGATGGGGGGGGGTACCCTAAGACCTCATCTTCCAGGGTTAGGAAGGGACAGCAGGTGTAGGGGAAAAAGAGTAGCAGAAGAGAATCACAATGTGGGGGTGGGGGATCTTCATCCCGAGCTGGTGACACGGGCATTGAGTGAGATGATGACAAAACCGAAGGGCATCAAAAGGGAGAGGGAGAGCCCCAGTCCTTGTGCGTAATTCCAACCTGGTACATCACCGGGATAAGACCCGATGCAATCAATTGGTAGTCTACTGAGAAAAGAAATCAGCCGGCCAAGAGGGCAGGTGCAGAGCGTAAAATGGCTCAATAGCAGCAGGGAGAGAACCTATGCAAGGGTCGTCGTGTCGACGGAAGTGATAACGCGCATAATCAGAACTGGCAACCATAAAGGCACACAGGTGGACAAACATGTCATGTGGATTACCTATAGAGGTGGTGGCATGTGTAATTGGGCAATGGTGATTTTTTGTGGTCTGGCGACAACAAAAGAATGGAATGAGGAAGGCCGCCTCAGTCCGTTAATTAAAAAAAATGTAGAAAAAAAAATGAAATTAATGGTCTCCGACACAGACGCAAAGGACCGTGCAAAAGGCTTTGTGATGGCTAAGTGCCAAGGGTTTCAAGCATGGCCTGACGGCATGGGGGGGAAATAGGTTGAAGGAAAAGGATACGGTGTGAACATATAAAGGTCACCTAAAAAAGCAAGTGTCGGGACTTATCAGGACAAGGGGCTGGCTTTGGATAAGGATCAGAATATAAAATAGGATGGAGTATCAGAGAAGTCCACATTTGCTGTATCTACATATATCTCTCCAATGGGGTTAGTATGGTGTTGCTCGAATCGTAGCACGTACTCCAGCTAAAGGAAATCTAGAAGTAGAACGTCGCTTGACGCGAGCAGGATAAGAAAAAAGAGGGAGCAGGAATTGGTCAGCACTCGGGTCGGCCACGTTGGAAGAAGTGGAGGCACCACGGGATAGTTACGAAAAAACACACGGCGCATAAGAATGGGGAGAGCGGGAACAATAAGAATGACCAAAGCACATATATGGGGGCGCCAAAATGAGATGCATTGTGTGGGGAAACGCCTGACTCAAAACATACGTTTCAATAAAATTATAATACTGGCGAAGCACGACCGGCGCAACCTGGGGGTGTGGCACGTCAAAATTAGTCCTGTAGCAGGTGTTGACTGGAGTAGAAGGATAAAGGAAGACAGGTTGAATGATTGCAAAGGGGAGGAAAGTGAGGCAAAGGGGGGAAAGAAAAGGGAAAGAGGAAAGAGGGAGGAGAAAAAGGAAGGGAGAAAAAGAAAGGAAAAAAAAGGCCGAAAAAAGGGAAAACGTGCTCGCAGGGTGGGACAGGCGGTACTCCTGATGAGCCCGAGGAAGGGAAATATGATGAAAGAACAACACAGCCGGTTGAGGGAGTCGGCTGTGACGGTGAGTGGAGCTGGGCGAGAAGACAAAGCACGCCGAATGAGGGAGCCAAATGGGAAGAAGTCAAAATCGAACCCTCGAGCCCCTCCGGGTTCCCGGCAAAGGTCAGCCAGATTGGCGGCAGCGCAAGGCCGCTAGTAAGCAGAACGAAGGAGGTGCCTTGTGGGTTCATAAAATGGAGAGAATAGTCCATAAATAAAAGCAACGTGGGGCACCAGGTAAGAAGACCAAGCTGCAGTGGGAGTGAGGGGCATAAGCAATGGGACCGGTTCCAAAACTGTGGTGCTGGGATCGGAACAAACTGTGTAACAAAGAAGTGTACGTCCCGCCACCAAACGGAAAAGAAGCGAACGGAACTTGTACAGCGCTAATCAGACTGGAGATGACTAAAGCTTGTAGGGGTATCAGCTTAGGTCAACATAAAGCACAAACGACAAGTGCAAGAGGAACAACATAGAGGGAGGAGAGGAAGGGATAAAAAAAAATAACGACGTACGACAAAGTGTGATCTCCATACACGGAGCGTTGTGAGGTCCCCGTGTCAGACCGTTAATGTTATTAGTTTGGGGGTTCAGTGATCAAGTCAAACCACCAGCGGGACAATGGGCTAAACAGGTTTCGGACCTTCATAAAAACGCGTCCCCATTTCGGAGTGTAGATGAACGTAAGAGCGACTAAAAAGTGCTGTTGATGATCCTGTACTTGGAAGCAACATTGCTATAACCAAGGGCACACTAATACAAATGTCGCAAATTCAATGGCTTTAGTTGACAATAGAATCTGGTGAATAGTTGGCGCTCTGGTATACTGACGGATTTTGCCAGAGATGCTGTGACTGAAAGGCGTGAAAGGATAAGGCCTTATGCGCTTTGTGTATTTTATACATTGCAGGCTGCAGTGACAAAAAATAACCCCCCTCGTAAGATGTGGATGGGCTAGGGTAAATCGCTTGAAGCAAGGAAACTAACGTTGCTTCAGATCCACTAAAAGAAAAAAAACCGAAATGAACCAGTGCCAAGTCGCTAATCAGAAATGCAACCCGGTAAAAAATGGGGGTGTTGCTACCGCTGGGAGTCGCCAGGTTGTATGTGTGGGGTGCCTGGGGTGCTTCGTGTTTATAGTGGGAAAACACAAAAAAAAGCTCAAAAACTGAGGTCCGTTCTGTCTTTCTGTTTAGAGAGTATAATACACACAGATAATATTTGATCATGAAAATAGCTCCGTCCTCACTGCCCAACACCGCCAAACACGTGACGCCCTCGACAGTTGTGGGTCCCGGTTCACAGGCATGATTAGTTGAATAAACAGTGCCCAAAGTGATGTTATAGTAGCAAGATTTTGCAGACAAGGCGGCATAGCCCGATAGGGCCGGCCGCGGGAACATGGTAGCGGAGGTGGAGACTCCGGTGCACCTGCTCATCTGTTCATGCATGCAAGCAAACGCAACAGGATGCCATGATATGAGAAGGAGAGATCAGAGGGTCGGCCCAACCTGAATTGCTCTTTTGGTTTCATATATATTCGTAGCGCCAGGCGGTCGCTGAATGTGTCAGATGATCATTTTCCTAAATTGTGGTAATTTCAATTTCATAATGTTTGGCTTCCAAGGAAGGTTGTGGGGGATATCGTGGGAATGAGTGGGTAAATGCTGCAAAAAAAGCCCAAAAATTATGAAAGTATGGTATTATGAAGCGTGGTTTTCTGCTGTGATCATTACGAAAAAGAAGCGGGTTTAACCTAGAAACAGTTTAAAAAATCACCCGCCCTCTTCCCGACATCCCTAAACCCTCCCATAACTTTTAGATATCGCTTGTTGTATCCTATCATTCAACACTCTTTTTGTATAATTTTTTTGGGACAGTTTGCCATTTCTGATAAATATTCTGTGGGTGTCTGTCTGTCATAGTATAGGATAGAAATTTGGTGAAACCATGAGGTATGTACTATGTTCGAGATGTTTTGTGAACCATGATGTCAATTCATATATGCTAGATTTTTTTGCTGATCATGGTGTGAGAAGTCTCGCTTTCCTTTATACTAGTATGTGCAAAACATTGTGGTTTCATCCATGAAGTTTGTGAAATTTTGTGTGAAAGGATCTTTACTTTGATCGTGGTGTGAAAATTTCCTGACTTTGTCATTCATTGTTAGGGTGCGATGAATGTGTCAAGCTGTTCTGTTTCATTAGGCCCTGCTGTGTATTGGAATTGTTTTCATGTTGTTTCAGAACTACGCCACGAGGAATTCCATCAGACAAGTGCCGGCTCATCCAGGGGCCCAGCCAACAACCCCCGGGCTTGAGCATTCTGCCCTTACCAAGCCTGTGTTTAGGGTTTCTTTCTCCATTTGCCTGTTGCATTGCCTCTCTCTTTCTGTCTGTCCCCTCTCTCTCTTTCTCTGAAATCATTGTTGCACCCTTCTCAATTTTGGAATAGCAGATTGAATCAAGTTTAGAATCCAGCACTTCCCCACATCTCTGTTAGGCAGTGCCGGCCATAATCATCTGTTTTTTAGCGTAGAGGTTTGCCCATAGGTATCCCACGTATGAGCTTTTCTCTCTATAACTTTTCTCAGGGGTGGGGACTCTTCCTCGAATTAGTGGAAATCAGTTGGAACCAAAATCTTATTGCCTTGCCTGCACTTTATTTACTCTCATGGATCTAGGAAATACATGAAGAACAAACAACATGAGTATGGGGGAACTATTTTCTGCCAATTAGTTTATCTGTGAGTGAACAGCCCACACTAAATAGTATCACTTCAAGGTCTTGAGGAAATAGCAAGTTTTAAATATGAATGGCAGAAACAAGATTGTTGATCAACTATGGTTTCAAGTTCTAGAGGCGTTTGGAGATTGGTTTCTCAAGTTTTGATGTATCCTTTGGCTATGTTGCATGAGTGTGAATGTATGAGATAAAAGAACAAAGAAAGAAAAATAGTAAAAATTCATAATATTGTAGTCACACAAATTACATAAATATGCACGTCTGTGTGCCTAAAATGGCGCCATATTGCCTAACCGCCCCCACCCCTTTCCCTCTTCCCTACCCCTTTCCTCTTCCCTAGATTCCTCTTTTTTTTTTTGTCAGTATGCTCGTCAGTCCACCCCTGTTCTCTGACCTGAAAGAGTTAAGAATCCTAGTTCTTGTTTCATCCTGAGGGTTCCTGGCGTGGCTGCATGAGTGGGCATTTATTTTGAAAGTGTGAAGTTCTGTACCCGAATAGAACTGTCGTCATATCCTATTGCCGACGCATTTAAACAGGTTCAGCCTATGAAAGGGTGGGCACTGTGTACCGGCTGGGATTTTGTTGCCAGGTGATCTTATGTAGAGATAAACTGGGTGCCTGGTATCCATAGTTAGGGCGCTATTCCAGTGTTCCCCGGATCTGGTCGGTGTGGAAAGTTTCTGTCGTGTAGGGCAGAGCAGGCCACATACTTCACTAAGGGAAAAGGTCGACTGCATAAGATGAGTTTG
>JADBJO010033500.1:5000-14513 GCA_016801955.1 Conus betulinus
TATTATTTAAGAAAGCACATACTCTTATCATCATCTTTATCTCCAGACAAAAAGTGTCCAATCGTGGTATGGAAGGAGACAACAGCAAAGTATTGAATTCAACTTGTTCACTGGATACACAAGTAACCTGAAAAACTGCTGTCTAATTCACCCAACAAGCCAGACACTCAGGCGGCACACTGGCGAATGAACGTGTTTCATAAGAAATGAATCTGTGTCGTCTGCTGATGAAAATCAAGACGCACTGTCCCATTGTTCGTTATTTCTGATTGAAATGTTTAGCTTGCCTACAAAAAAAAAAAACGTTATGTATGTATAAACAGCCCACATATAGCCAGCCATCACTTTCCATTTTATAAGATTTACATCATTTTAATGTAACAATTCAAATCAAAAACATGTAGCATCTATTCGTATTCCATTATTTCTCTCATGAGCGCATTCCCACCAGTGTTGTACGCAGTTGTATATGAAAGCTGGTGGTCTCACTCCAGTCACTTCCTGTTCATATCTGGAGACTAGCCACCACATACAGTCTCTCACGGCCTAAACCTTCAATTCAGAACGAAACTGTTTACAGACTATCAAGTAAAACGCCGTCCCCCCCACACCACACCACCCCCAATCAACTGCTCAAAAACAAAAAGCAACCAACACACACACACACACACACACACACACACACACACACACACACACACACACAACACAAATAAAAAAATACTAGTCAGTCAATGACATAGTTAGCACGAGTGTGTAGTGATATCCATGTCAGCAGAGGACAAAGGGTTAAACACAGGAGGCATCCAACCTCGTCACCACAGAACTTGAAGAGCTCCTTGAACTGACTGCCTGGGTTGAAAGGGAAGTTCACACATATTCTCATCATGGAACTTGAAGAACTTGAGGTGACTGGCTGGGTAGACCAGTGAAGTTGAAACGAAACCTTACCAAGGAACCTTAAGTACAGACAGTGACAGGTTGGGTAGATCAGGGAGGTTCACACAGACCCTCATCAGTCACTACCTCAGAACCACTGCAGACAGTACAGCATCAGTATCCACAAACCGACGCCCGCAGCATGCATCCTTACGTTTACAATTCTTGATGTTTGCTCTACGTCTTGTTTCCTCACACAACATGGGGACAGTTTTTTCGCATCTTTGTCTTACTTTGAACAATAACGTTCCACCATTTTGGCGGTTCCTAATTTCTTACTATAAACCCGTAGCAAATCTGAATTTTCCACAAGTATTGCGCATTTTTCTATAAATATGATATCATTTACAGAGTTTACACTTTGTCATCCTATTTGATTTTGATATTGGAAAAAAGCCTTGTATTTATTGGTGATTTTTTTTCTTTGTTGGAAGCGATGAGAGGTGTGAAATACACACCTGAGGGATTGACATGTACGGTTTTGAGTGTGCATAAGAGAGGGTAAAAAAAAAGCGAGATGGAAAGCTTCTAATCAGCTGTGCAAAGGTGAGAGTTAGAATATCAGCTGTTTTCATCTGATAATCTGTAAATGTGAGATAGCATTTTAAGTGCCTGCATCACTGTATCATTCTACGGTCAGTGCAGCGTGGAGGAAAAAAGAGAGATAGGGTATAGAGTAGGAAAAGGTAGTGGATGACACTCGTGAGGGTGATGGAGTGAAAAGGGCAGATGGACATAGATGAAGCTAGCTGGCTCATTATGCTAGTCCCTTCAATCGATGTAAGATGGTATGACCCGTAACTAACATAACATACAGGATTAGGGATTTTGAGAGGGGGAGGGGGGGGGGGGGGTGGGGCGTGTCTACTGGACGTCCTCCCATGGTTAAAAGAAAAGACACATGAAGGGAAAATGAGAGAGAAAGAAAAAAATGTAATCAAAAGATATATCAAAAAAAAAAAAACAGCAAGGAATAGATACATTTTGTGTGTGTTGTGGACAACCGTGTCTGCTCCAAGCGACCCCATTTTGTCCCCCCCCCCCCCCCCCCCCCCCCCCCCGCCCCTGACCCCTTCCCTCTTTCCCAATGTATCCATCCCTCACCATCCACCCTGCTTCCTGTTCATCCATCCACATTCTTCCTGTGCAAACACAGGTGACTTGAAGGTCCATCCATTGTTCATCCCTTAACGTGTCACGTGTGTCACTTTTCGCTCTATGTTTCCTTTCTTGTTCATCACGTGGTACTATTCAGTCAACTGCCACTGTGGGAATCGGCTGCAGACGACGTTAGCCATTCACACGGCAAGTGTTCCAAAGGATACGAAGACACATTCGGTTGGTTTACTTTTTCTGTGTACGCTGCAACTGCGACTGCAAACAACTGATTTGTCATGGAGAGCCCTGAAATGGTGAGCAACTTGATTCAGATTTTGTCTATATTCTTTAAGTTGTATGGGTTGCGTTGATTTTTTTTATGTGCTTTATATATACGCGTATTCATTCAAATGTTTCTTTTTTCTTCAGCAAATTACTTTTCTTTGCTTTTTGTGTATGTTTTTGCTTTCTATCTTTCATTTTGTGACTCATATGATTCACAACGTCAGTCAGTTGTTTTGGGGTTTCCGTCATATGTTCTTTTATTTGCGTGTTTGTCGGTTTTTCACATTGTTCATTTTATTCCTTCAATGGCCGTTTGATCAACTGACTCCTTCCGTCTTTTAATTCGCCTCTCCTATTATGTTCGCCTCTTTCTTTTTCATGAGGCAGTTTCTATCCTAATCGACTGATCGATCTAAATGTCTGGAGACTGAACGGGCGAAAAAAAGGTTTACAAGTTGCTACACGCACAATGTATATAAAGCATCCAGTGCGTGTTTTCGAGGCTACCACTTTTCCACCAACTGAAGAAAATTTAAAACTGAAGAACTGCGGGAGGAAAAAATCGTCGGTGCAAAAAGTCAGCGAATTCAAGTAGCGAAATTCGCGTTTTCTATACTCGAGCAGACCATACGAACATTATGAGATCTCGTGGGAGAGGACGGTCACCATTTCATCATAATACATCGACAAGATGCTGCGAAAGTTAAAGATACTGACAGAAGCCGAATGAATTTTTTGGTCCCTGGTCCCGGCTGGACGTAATGTGGACAACACATCACTTAGTTTTTTTTTTTTTAATTTTTCTCACGTCGATGGCGCCACTTTGAACGCACGGTTTAAAAATTCCCGCTTTTCGTCGGTGGGAACCAAATCTGACTAAAAGATCGGGACACAAAAGCGAACACCGGGTGTTATGGAGTATAGGCTGCACGTGTGTCAGCTATCTAAAAAATATTCCAGCTGACCTACTGACAATTTTTTTTGGCCATGTTACAGTGACCACATTTTTCTTTTTGTCTTTGAAGTCATTCAAAAATGTTCCCTAATCATATATATTTGTACTTACACGTTGTTTATATGTTACACGCTATTTCATGTGATCAGGCACGCACGCGCGCGCGTGCGCGCACACACACACACACACGCACACACACACACACACACACACATATTGCCGTCAGTGCGGGTATAGTTGTGCGTATAGTATAGCACTGGGCCTTGTTCTCTAAAAAAAAAAAAAAAAGAAAAAAAAGAAAAACACACAACACACACACACACACATGGAACATCCGATGCGGAAAATAAGTCGGTGATGAATGCAACAGTATATCTGAACTCCGACCAATATTTGCACCTATACAAGTCTCGCTATATCAAGTTGTGTATTCATATATGTGTGGGTAGAGAGAGAGAGAGAGAGAGAGAGAGAGAGAGAGAGAGAGAGAGAGAGAGAGATGATGATGATGATGATGATGATGATGATGATGATGATGATGGAAGTTTCCAGTGAAAAATGGGAGGACACAACATGAAAACAGTGCTTTATTATCCCCCCCGCTCCCCCGTTTCCTTTATCTCAAAAACCACTATCCACTTAAAGTAGTCAGCGGAGGAGAAATAACATTTTAACTGGGATTGCAATATGATTTGTTCATGTTTTATTCATATATTTTTTCTAATGTTTATGCATAACATTTTTATATATATTTGTTCACACTGCGCGCGTAAATCTATCCATTATTTCTGTAATCAAACAAAATGTGCATGTTGTGCGAGTGTTGTTTTCATTGCTGATAACTTCAAAGCCATTTTGAGATATCTGACTACATGGATCATTGAATCAAAACATTACTGATAACATTCAAACACTTTCTCTCTCTGTCTGTCTGTCTGTCTCTCTCTGTCTGTCTCCCTCTGTCTCTCTCTCTCTCTCTCTCTCACACACACACACACACACACACACACACACACACACACACACACACACACATTGTTAAAATACACTTTGTAAAAAAACTCCATTCAGTCTGGTGCCGATGAAATTTGTGAAGTTAGCAGTACAGTCATTGCTGAATACTGGTAATTATCTAGGGAACTTCATCCATCTTCTAAAAACTGTGGACTGCACATTCAACTTTTCAATACTGTTATTTACTTGAGAAAATACATCTTCCTTAAAGCTCTGTATGTGGAGCTTCTTGGAAAACGTAAATGAGACTGAGACAGAGAGAGAGAGAGAGAGAGAGAGAGAGAGAGAGAGAGAGAGAGAGAGACAGACAGACAGACAGACAGACAGAGACAGACAGACAGACAGAGACAGACAGACAGACAGAACTTAGAAGTCGGATGGTTTATTCATGTTAAGGTCATTGCCTTTTCTGAAGTGGGGTATGGAGAACACAGTAGCTGTATATGAATTTTACAGAAGTCTAGAAAAACTGGATGGACTTTCTCTTACGAAGTCATAACTGATCAAAACTGAAATGCCTTGAACAAGCAAATTGAGATATTTCTGACTATGCATTCTTTCTGAGATGCGATAAACAGACTTAATCGAAATTGACAGGGATCCATGGAAAATTTTTTGTTCGTATGCATCGCGCTCTTCGACTAGTAATTTACAGCAGCCTAAAACAAAATGCACTTCGTCTTCTTATCCATTTTTGCATTGTGGACAAGTCAAATCCATCCCAGTATGTTTACTGTAACAACACCTGTGCTAAGCAAGGTCTGAAATTTCCCAGTCTAAATTTGGTCATAATAAATTCTAAGTGTTTCTCGATATCCATTGGCAGTTAAAGTTTGACATCGTATACTGCACACAATGTCCCATACATAATCTATCGCTAGTTTTTTTGACATGAAAGTCCTGTTCCTGCCAACTGCATGCAACCAATCTGTCTTTAAATTCACGTGGAAACAATCGATCATTTTGCATACCTTGATTCATCAAAACATAACCAAATCCAAATGGATCTCATTTACAATTAATATTTGAAACTCAATTTTTTGCCACTTGCACCTAGGTCGTAAAGATCAGTTAGGCTTTCCTTGGCAATTCTTGATAATTCATTTCCGTTAATTTTAACCGGTACTAAATACAGTTTGATATAAAACGTCAACAAATCAGATATCTACTGGTCTCCCCATTCACAAAGGCATTAGGTGTTTGCATTCCAACTCCTAAAACGCTATACGGGGGCGGGAGAGAGAGAGCGAGCGAGCGAGCGAGCGAGAGAGAGAGAGAGAGAGAGAGAGAGAGAGAGAGAGAGTTGATGAAATATTTTTCAAAAAAAGAAAGAGAAAGAAATAGAGAAGGAGTATCACCCTGAACGTTCGCTCTCTTTAATATTAAAATTTTCACTTTTACACGAGTTTTTTACTCGCACTTTTAGACATGCAATCCAACTGAATATTGTTAAGATGTTCGCGCTTTTCGTGTGCACCTATGCTACCCGTATACAACCAAGGAACCATCATTCCATCACCTGCTAGCCACAGGCCACAGTCACAACATGCTCCAAACGATAAACAGACAGACAAGACAGGCAGATAAGTAGACAGATATGACGAGTGGAAATCAATTTTCAGACACAATAAATCTTTTGAAAATCTTCTGCTTGTGCCTGTCTATATGGGCAACAAAAAACTACTCACGGGCGTTGATGTATGGATCTCTGGTGTTTTACCTACATGTGTTCTTTCTCACGTCCCCCCTCCCCCCATGGATTTTACACACAAAACGTTATAATTTCATCTACCTCCCACCCTTCCCACCCCACCCCCTCTCTTCGTCCATGTTAAAGTCCTCTATAACTTTTTTGTTTTCTTTCCTTTCTTTCTTTTCTTTTTTTTTTGTCTGTCGTGTATGTCTGTCTGTCTCTTTGTACACCGGATGTAAATGGCCCCACGATTTATTGTAAAGACACTTCTTTCGGGGTGAAAGTTGACTTCAATAGTACGGCTGAAAAGCTTGTTCAAAACGCTGAATGTTGACCAGCTACCTTGGTGCAGTGGTAATAAGAATCGCGGAATGGCGAACTGGAAGGACGTGGGTTCGATCCTCATCAGAGGCATATATTTGTTTTCAGCTTTTTTTTTTTTTTGAATGGGCCCGCTTATACCCAGAACTGTGTGTGCTAGGGCTTGAAACGGGACGACTGGACCACAGAGTTGACTTTCATCCACTTCTATGTATCCGTGTCTCCGAGAGGTGTCGCTCAAATTATCTGATTGTTTTTGCTTGAAGAGTGAAATTTCCGTAGAGGAAAATGCAATGAATGCATACATAGCCACCACATACTGCTTGCAAGCACTTTTCATTGTAGCATTACAGCATTCTACTGTAACAATTCAAAGCGAAAGATGTAGTATCTACTTGTGTTCCATCACCATTGTCATGAGCACGTTTCCAGCTGTGTGTTGTAGGCAGTTGTGGAGGAAAGCTGGTGGGTCTCACTCCTCCAGTCATTTTATTTTGATGTCTATAGTCTAGCCCTGAGTTAGAATCTCTCGTGGCATGAACATTCAATTCAAAACGAAGTATGTGTCAGTCGATTTAAAGAGTTGGTGCTTTGAGTGTGATGTCATTTCTATGCCAACAAGGGACAAAGTGTCTAACACTGGGGACCATCTATGCTCCTCGCCATACAACTTGAAGAGCTCCTTAAAGTGACCGTCCGGGTCGATCAGGGAAGTTCACATTGAGCATCCCTACAGCACCTGAAGAAGAACTGAAATGACTGTCTTGGTAGATCAGAGAAGTTCATATTGAGCATCCCTACAGCACAGCACCTGAAGAATTGAAAGTGACTGTGACTGTCTTGGTAGATCAGAGAAGTTCACGCTGACCATCACCACAGAACTTGAAAACTCTATGCGACTGGCTGGAGAAATCAGAGAGGTTCACAGTCTCTGACCAAAGAACTTGGAAGAACTCTCCTTGAAGTGACTGACTGGGTAGATCAGGGAGGTTCTCACAGACCTTCACCATAAAACCTGAAGATTTCTAAGTGACTGGCTGGGCAGATCAGAGGTTCTCACAGACCCCTACGTGTCCCTTCCGCGGAACCATTGCAGACAACACGTCAGCAACATTATGAAAAACCGACGCCAGCACCATGCATCCTAACACATGATTCTTGATTGTTGCTGTACGTGTTGTGTACTCACAATAGGCACCAGTTTTTGCGCGTCTTTTGTCCCACTCAGAACAATAACACTGCACCATTTGGGTATTTATCATTTGCTGCTGTAAACTCAAAAGCTCATCCGAATTTTCCATTAGCTTGTGCATGTTTGTATATACTTACGATGTCATTTACAGATTTCACGTTTCATTTATTAACCTATTTGGCTAAGCCACTTAATAGATAAAAGCCTCGTCTTTTTAGGATCGTGTGTTTGGAGGGTGGGGTGGGGGGCGCGGTGATAGAGACTGGTGGTGAGTGAGGAGTAACATTTTTGCTGTACACTGGAGGATGGAAAGTGTGTGGGTAGGATGGGAAGCTTCTAGTTTGCTGTGCAAAGATTATATTACAGTAACAGCTGTTTTACCTGATGTGCTGTAAATGTTTGATAGCATTTTAAGTGCCCTGCACTGTATAGTCAGCACAGCGTGGAGGAACTGATAGATAACAAGTGCAGGTGGGGAAAGGTGAGAAGCAATGGGGGACACTTGTGTGGGCGAAGAGAGCAAGGGGGTTAGCTGGATGTATAGGCAGGTAGCTGACTCAGTGAGGTGTTCCTTGAAATAAATCTGGATTTGGCCTTTGGGAAACCAGTGATAATTACACAGTGTACTTATTATGGTGGGGAAATGTGTGCACTGGTGTATTCTGTCATAATTTCCAACAAAATCGCTCCTAACCTTTCTTTCTTCCATCTATACGCACCCCTTTATCACTCCCACTGTTCACCCCCTATCCAACTACCACCACCCTCCGCCACCTTGTGCAAATACAGATGTCCACCCTCCACAACTTCTTTGGGTGTAAAGTCCACACTGTGTTACGTTATCTCCGAGCCTCTTAGTGTCACGGGTGGTCATTTTCGCTCTCAACTTGTTATCTTTCTTAGTCCTCGCGTGGTAATTAAGCCAAGTGCGACTACAAAAACGGTTGCAGAGATCACTTGATATTCACAAGGCAAAAGTACGCAAGACGAGTTTTTTTTTTTCTTAAACCAGACAATTGCAATTATAAAAAGCACTTCGCCATGGAGAACCCAGAAACGGTAAGCAAGCAGACTCAAACTGTGTGTACAGTTTCAAGTTTATTAGATTTCGCCATTGTTTGTTGTTGTTTCTTTCACATGCCTCAGTATGTTTTTTCTAATTTCAGAAAATCACTTCGTTGCCCTTTGTGTAGGTTTTGGTTCCATCCTGTTTTTTTTTTTTTCTTGAATTCCCAGGAGTAACATCAGCCTGTGTAATTCTTCTTTTTCGTAGTTTTCATCGAATAACTTGTGTTCTTGTCGCTTTTCACCATCCTTCATTCATTTTTATTCGATGTTTGATCAGTAGTTTTTTTTTTTTTTTTTTCATCTTACCGTCTTTTACAAACTGCTTTTCCTGTCACCCCCCCCCCCCCCCCCCCCTTTATCTATATCTATCTTTCCCCCTTTTCTCGCTCATTGACTCATATCGTGGTCTAGTGAAAAGTCATTTTCATGAGGCAATTTCTATACTAATTCACTGCATCAACGGCATTTTAGCAGACATTTCCAGTACAACATTTCGAGCACCTTAGTTCTTAGTTAGCACCTTGGTTCGTTAGATTCGCCTGTAAGCAATTCAAATACAATTTTGTGCCGATTCTGAGAGAAGAATGCTCTGATAATTCCACATTGGTTAGCATTATTCCGAGTGATTTTCTGTTTTAGAGAAGAAGAGACACTTTCCAAGTTGGGCGAGAACGTGGGTGGATTGGGGACGCTATAATTTGACTGAGTATATGGAGGGTGTAGATGGAGAAAAAGGGGAGAGTATGGGCGTGCATGCGCGCGCGTGCGCACGTGTGTGTGTGTGTGTGTGTGTATGTGTGAGGTGGGGGGGGGTGGGGGGGGGGCGGAGTCGGTCTGCTCGGTTTTATATTGGACAGTTTGCCCTCTATATCAATTAACAGTTTTATATTTTTGTTGAGCGCGAATCTTGTGTATCTCTTACTTTTTTAAAGGTGCATCATCCTATGC
>JADBJO010033501.1:0-14513 GCA_016801955.1 Conus betulinus
CCTCTCTGGCATTTTTTTTTTTTTTTTTTTGCATTGTTTTATGCTGCCCTGTTCCCTCTGTTTTCTTGGTGTCTCTTTTCAATCTGTCTGGTGTTCGTCCTGTTACTTGGCGTTTCTCGTTCCCGTGCATCGCGCTTCTTGTCGTTTTTTTTAAACCTTTCTATTTATAGTTCGGGTTGGTGTGGGGTTTTTTGGGTGGGGTTTGCCGGTTTTTTTTTTGTGCTTGGTTCCTAGGTCCCGGTGTTCTCGGTTCGAGTGGCATTGGGAGGTGAAGTGGAGGCTGACATGGGGGGGGGCCATCCTCTGGAGGGCGGCGGGGGGGCCGGCGTGGCGCTGGGCGTCCGCGCTGGCCTGTTGCGGCTGGCGGGCGTGGGGCGTGTTGGGAGGATGGCGGGCGCTGCAGGCGTGCGGGGGGCGGGGGGAATGGGGGGGGCTCGCGCCGGGCGCCGGGGGTCTGCCTAGGTCGCGTGCGTGCTTGGCTGGCCTGCGGCTGGCGGCGGGCTGGCTGGCGAGCGGTCGGGCTGGCCACGGCGAGGTGGGGGGGGGGGGGGGGGGAGGGGGGGGAGGAGGGGGGGAGACGGGCAGGCCGGCCCGGCGAGCGGTGGCTGGGTTATCTCAGTGGTTTGTGCACTTACTCCCACAAAAGAACAGACAACGATAAGGATTTACTTCCACAGTTGACACAGCACACATGACACACACAACACACACCCAACACACACACACTACACACACACCCACACACCCCAAAAAACCAGCCGGTCGGGTGATCTGATGTAAATCTACAAAACAAACGTGGTGTGCCTTGTCGTTCCTTTTGCCTTTGTTTTTTTTTCCACACGACAATTAGACAATATATAAAATAATGACAACTGAACTGATGGAAAGGACGGCATCATAACTGGAAAAACGGTTGATCTCGATCTGCTAAGAACCAATTACAGCCCCCCACCAACAGAGCAAAGTTCACGCTCATCATCTTAAAAAAAAAAAAAAAAAAGAAAGATAATCCGCGCGAAATCAAAATGGACGAACGTTTTTAGAAGCTTTCATGCCCTGATAATTGGCGCCGCTGGATCGATGATCTACTTCAGTCCCGCGATCGTGCTGCCGCTCTTCCCCCATAATATCCACTCCAATTCCTGTCCCCCCCCTCCCCCCCCCTGCCCCCCTCTCCCCTCCCCGTTCCCGCACCCTGCTCTCCCCCCACTTCCCGACAATACTCCATTCCCTGCATCTCCCATGGGCATCGCCCACCCCCCCGTCACTTCTTCTTCTTCTCTTCTTCTTCTTCTTCTTTTCATACGAAAACGGAGTCTGAGGACCTTGTTTTTTTTTGTCGGTGAGTTTGGTTGCTATAGTGTATACAGGTTATAATGGTGTGGTGTGGTGTGAGGTTGGGTGAGGCTGTATGAATTTGGTGGTGCTTTACTGTGGGGTGTTATGGCGTGTTATATTGTGTGATGTGAGGCTAGTATGGAATGATTTGTGTTTAATATGCGTATTGTGATTCGATTTGTGACCTGGACCATTCGTCTGTTTGTGGTCGCGTCCGCAGTAGATCGCCAGACACAGATCTTAAAAGCACACAAAATGGTATGGCCTGGTGGTAGTGTGGTTGGATGTGGTGTGGTGAGGGTGAGAGCGTGCTGCAGTGTAAAATGATGCAACGTGTCGTGTGACAGCGTGACCTGGTTTAAATTAAACAAATCTTAAAATAAATGTAGCGAACCCGACAAAAGCAACAAACAACGAAAAAAACGGATGCTTTGCGGCTGACCCTGGTTACAAACACAATCTACAACACACACACACACACACACAACACACACACACACACACCACACACACACACTACACACACCCACACACACACAACCACACACACACACACACCACACACACCCACACACACACACCCGCACCACACACACAACTACACACACACACACCACCCACACACACGCACACAACACACACCCACCAGCCGCTCGCGCGCGCAAACCATACACACACACACACACCACACACACAGAACACCACACACACACACCCACCAGCCGCGCCCCGCGCGCGCAAACCAAACACACACCACACACACACAACACACACACACACCACACACACACACACACACACACACATCACGCACGCCACTCACGGCACAAACGCACGGGCACGCACGCGCACGCTGCCGCACACACACACACACAGACACCACACACACATACACACACAACTATTACACACACGCACGCACAGCCTGCACACACACGACACACACGAACCCCACCACACACACACACACCACACAACACACACACACACACATCACACACCACACACCAGCCGCTCGCGCGCAAAACACACACACTCGACACACACACCACACACCACACACAACACACACAGCACACACACCACACACCATACACACACCACACACACGCACACACTCACGCACGCACGCACACACGCACACCTCCACACACATCCACCCAACACACAACACACACACTTACACACACAACACACACACACACACAAACACACACACACACACAACTCACCACACCCATCACACACACAACACAACCACACACACACACACACACACACTCACGCACTCACTCAACACGCACTCAACTCGCACGCACAGCACACACACACACACACACACATACACGCACACATACACACACACATGCAACCCACATCAACTCATCCTCAAAACACACAACACCCACACCACAACCACACACACAACACCCACACACCAAACACACACCACGCACTTCACGCACTCAGCTCACGTCACACGACACACACACACTACTCACGCACACACCACACAACTTCCACCACACTCGCACAAGCACGCACTGCACGTCACGCACGCACTCACCTACCACTTCACAGCACACTACAAGAACACACTAACACACACACACACGACACAACGCGCCGCGCGCGTCCCGCGTCGCGTGTACATACTCACTTATGTGACGTTGAGTTTTATTTAATCCAGAGTGGCAACATGTGTGGGAGCGCCAATTTTTGGCTTTGATTGTAAGGCAGGGGCAATCAGTTTGTTTTCGATTTTCAATACATTCATTTTGGTTTTCTGGCCGCATGTCTAATCTATACTTTAGGTCTCCCACTTTCCTTTTCCGCTATAAAGATCATTACTAGTCACTCACTGGACTCTCCATCACGCTTCCTCGTCTCTCCACTCACCGAATACTCCTCTCGCTCCTCATCCCTCCATCTCCCATCTCCTCTCCTCCCCATTCGCTCTCTCTCCTCCACTCATCTCATCTCTACGTAACTCATAAGACTGAACTCATGAAAACCATAAGTATTATTATTTCTCAGTATTGTTCCATTTTGAAATAGTGTACAGTTATATAAGTATGGGCCTTGCTCGTAGTCAGAATGGGAAATTTATCTCCAATTGTTCTTCATTGCGTTTCTGTAACCAAATTCTACCTCTATTTTTCTCTATCAGTTTTATCTAGCCTGTTACATACGTTATAAGGGGAAATACTAAAGTGGGTTCTGCCGGTGATTCACATGCAAATGCCATACACCGAACAGTGTTTTAAAAAAAAAAAAGCATAAAAAAAAAGCATATAACTCTTCGACTACAACACCTTTGGGCATGAATATAGTGTTGTATTGAAAAAAGTAAGAATAAAATTGAGAGAAACGCAAAACAAAACAAAATACATCAGATGAGATTACAACAAACAAAACCACGCCGAAAGATAATATAAAATAAGGACAGAATATCCAATATCTATTAGAGGGTCTGTTTTTTTTAACAAGAAAGTTATTCTTTCTACTATTGTTTTTTTGGGTAATCCACTTCAGCCCATCGCCCCATCTTCCTGGTCCAAAACAGAAAGAATTCATATACCATCACCGGTTCAAACATCGTGTGCAA
This sequence comes from Conus betulinus, assembly GCA_016801955.1. Lineage (NCBI taxonomy): Eukaryota > Metazoa > Mollusca > Gastropoda > Neogastropoda > Conidae > Conus > Conus betulinus. The sequence continues at coordinate 3,947 of JADBJO010033501.1, forward strand.
AAACCGTCCAACAAATATGACTACTTGCATGAGGTGCCTGCTGTTATGCACGTGTGGTACAAACGTAGCAATCATGTAAAAGTCGCAACACACATCTCCTCCCCTTCCCATCCCACACCTCCTTTTCCTTTCCCCCAGTGCTGGCAGAAGTCAACCCCGATGCTTCTGAATCAGCAGAAAGATGTCTTGGCCTGGTAACCCTGCCCTGCAATCATTCTGAGGGGACATTGGATACGAAGGAAATATCTAATCCGCCGACCACTTCGCCTCATAAATCAGTTCCCTCGCTCCACCTTCCCTCCCCTCCCTCCAAACCTTCACTGATAGGTTTGCATGGCCGAAAAGGCAGAATCGAATCAACGAGTACAATGGGGGAAGGGGTGGGCGAAAGGGCCACGAAGGTTTGCTGTGGATAGCTTGGGTGTCGTGTGAAAGAGGTGGGTAGTACTACTGGGGCGTAGGTGGGCGTAAAATCCTTTGTTTCCATTCCACTCTTCAAGCACCCGCGCCATTATCACAATCCACTTTTAAACCGTCGTCTCTGAGGAAGACAATGCCTGGCAAACTCAGAGAATGATGGTCATACTCTGCGGAATGGACAAAGAGAAGAAGGCAGGAATTGAAAAGATGACCGCAGAGTAACAACTGAGCAATGCGCGAACCGAGCCCGACAGATGGTACACTTGAAGCACCATACATTTTTTTTTTTTTTTCTTTCAAAAAACACTAAAAAAATGCAAGCCTTTACAGTAACTCTTACCAACCATTTCATTACACAGAGATTCTTTCTTTTCTGCTGAACATATCCGGATACTGTTTAATAACCCTTTTTGGAATCCCCCCTCCATACAGAACTATGAGAACCTAATTTGAGCTGATCTTTTAAAAAACCTTTCTCACTATAGAACAGCTCCAGGAATAGCCCCGATAGCCACGACATTTCAGCTGCAGAAATGGCTTAGGAATAATCCTTTTTGAGGTGCTACATATTGCAAAAACAAAGACACACGGCACTATTATCTCCCTGACGGCTAAAACTGCAAGACGTTGTTGAAATTGTTCTTAACGCACTCTCAGTGAAGAGACATTAAAACAAAGAAATTGACAATGAAGATGACAAGAACTTTACACCCAACAGCTAGTGGTTCAAAGACCAGGACTTTCAGGCCTGTGTACAACAAGTGTAGAAGGTTTTCTGTCACCTGTCACTTCCTTTCCACATCACATATAATTGTTGTACCATTTGTACATAACCGATCTTCTTCAAGCTCTCTCTCCTCTGTCCTCTCGTCTCTCTGTGGTTCTCTCTCCGCTCTCGGTCTCTCATCCTCCTCTAACTCTCCACTCCCCCTACTCTCACTCTCCATCCCTCTCCTCACTCTTCAATTCTCCTCACCTCTCGCCATCTCGCGTTGCGTCGCCGCGCGCGTGTGTGTTGGTGCGTGGTTTGGGTGTGTTCGCTACACGCGCCGCGCAAGCATGGCATGCATCTTGTGTTTCTATGTGGTGTGTGGTGTTGTTTTTGTGTGTGTGTGTGCGTGCGTGTCGTGCGTGCACGTGCGTTGCGTGCGTGCGTGTGTGTGTGGTGTGTGTGTGTGTATGTGATGAAAAACAGTTAATGCTGAAAGACAACTTAGCAAATGCACTGAATCGTCATAACATCTCAAAGGATAAGAAAAGAAAAATGAATTGCTTTGAAGTGCTTAAGCCTGTGTTTAGACCTGCGTGGTTTGTCGATGTTTGATATCATTCAAGACACCTTGATTGCTCTGGCTTGTTACAAGCACTATGCAGTATTTTACCATAGTCTTTTTTCCTGCCCTGTTCTGAGATAAGACAGCATTTACAGCGTAATGGGATCCTGGGATGCCTATAAATAGGCAAGACAAGTGTCTGGGTATGGGAATTGGTTAAAAAAAAACCGTCGGTCATCCATTGACTTTGGTCGAGCTTCAGAGAGAGAGAGAGAGGAGAGAGAGAGAAGAGAGTGCAGATAGGACAGCCGACAGACAGACAACACACAAGACAAGACACACACAGACAGACAGAAATTATTTATGTGACCCATGTCCTAGACACAGAATGTTGAACGATCTTTCCCGACATAAGCACCGTTCCTTTTATATTTTCTATTCATGTTTGTGTGGCAATTCCGCACCTCTTGAGACTCAAACCTCGAGACAGTCACCTGATTTCTCTTTCTGCTTGAGGGCAACATGATAACCCTTATGGTTTCACGACTTCTTCATCTGTTCAGCACTGTTCATTTGCGCCTTTGTGCCGTTTAAGCGATGAGGTTTCCCCTCTATCCTGTTTTGTTTTTTTCCCCCCTTGTTTTTTGTTTTTTTGTTTTTCTTGCATTATTCCTTTTCTATGTTGTCTGTTTTCCTCGAGTTTTCTATCTTGTGCGGTTTTGTTTGTCTCTTCCTTTGAGATCTTCCCGGTTGTATCGTCTTTTTCGTCTTCTTTCTTCTTCTTCTTCTTCTTCTTTCTTTCTCTCTTTCTCTTCTTCTTTTCCTTCTTCTTTCTTCCTCTTCTTCTAGCTGTCTTTTCTACTATCTTTTCCCTCTCCCCCCTCTTTTTTTCACTTTACCTACGTGAGAGTTCCTTGTTTAAAATCCTACTATGATTATTTGTGTCTTTTCATCTTTCTTTCTGACTATTATGGTGGGTCAGCTTTTTCCCTTCCTCGTGTGTCTTCGTCCTCCGATCCTTAAGAATGGTAACGGCCCACTTTTTTTTTTCGTTTTTCTTTTCATCTTTTCTGCCATGTCTTTCTTTCTTATTTGGTGGTGGCATATATGTTTTTTTTTCTGGTTTTGTGTGTGTGCATGCGTGCGTGTCGTGCGTGCGTGGGTTATGTGTGTGCGTGTGTGTGTGTGTGTGTGTGTGGTATTGTGTGGTGTGTGTGTGTGGGGGTGGGGTGTGGGGGGGATGGGTGTGGGTGGGGTGGGGGCTGGGTGTGGTGTGCGCGCTGCGTGCGTGCGTGCGTGCATTTGCTGAGTTTCGTGCGTGTGTGCTTGCGCGTGCGTGTCGATCACAGACAGACAGACGAACCGACATATTTGATGATGATACTTTTTATTTCGATTAAAAATCAATATATGCGGCGTGATTATGTAGGCCGGGAAATATACACTAAAGAACAACTGTTGCTAAAACCTTGTTCTTGAGGATCACTATTGTGAAGCAACTATTATCATTTGCTCGTGTACATTCTAAAGACACAATGTGGAATTTGTCTGCAAATGTTTTGTTTGTTTTTTTCTTTTGTTACGTGTTCTATGCATTTGTTTTAATTGTCTTTATTTTCTCTCGAGCATGTTACACCAACACTGTTTTGCGAATATGAAATAACTGAATTGGTCTAAAGGGGATTCATGAGCAAGATGCTAAAACTTAAAAGAAAAATTAAAACATATACTACAATGATTAAAAATGAAAATAGCTAAGAACTTCTTCTTTACCTGGTTCTTGTTTATCTCTTTAAAACAACAGAATATGCATATCCTTCCAGCATGAATCCAGCGTATTCTGAGTAAGTACACAAAAGTGAGAGAGAACGAACGAAACAAGTAAATCAGAAAATGAACGATGGACAAGACGCAGGGACAAAGCCATACAGCAGGAAAACAAAATCAGCCGCTTGAGTTAGATTTAGAAGGAAAGTTATTGCTCCCATTCATGGTTCTCCTGTTCCACCCCCTCCTAACTACGCGCTCTTCCTACTCCAAACAAAGAGCAATTTCATGCAAAATACACGTGCGCACGGCCATCATATACAACGCGGCGCGTGGTTGCAGGTTTGCCGCGCGCGAGTGTACAGACGCAATCAGTTAAAAGCACACTTCTGCGCTCTCCATCCTTCACCACACCACCCCACCCCACGCCCCATCCCCCAGTGCTGGCAGAATAAAACACCCCCGAGGCTGTGATCAGAAGAAAGATTCTGGGCCTTGAAACCTGCCTGGCATTATTGTAGACATGGGAGTGAAGTAAGGAAATATCGCCGACCGCATGCCTCTAAATCGGTCCCTCCCCTTCTCCGTCCCCCCTATCCTCAACCTTTCACTGATAGGTTGCATGGCCGAAGAGGATCAAATCACCCCGTATACAATGAGGAAGGGAGGGGGAGCTTGGCAAGGACGGGGTTGGGCAAGAGTGTAGTGGTGTGGGGTGTGGGTGGGGTGGGGGTGGGGGAGGTGGTTAAAATCCTTGTTTCCATTCCGTCTTCTAATTACACACATTTATCACAATCCCTTTTACTGTGGAATTTTACTTGGCAACAGAGAAATGATGTCATACCATGTGGAATGGGCACAAGAGACAGAACAGAGTGGAAACAGAAGGACAGAGAGAGCACGATTGAGTGATTCAGAACAGACCACACAGGGAACATAGAACAAGACATTTCTCTACCGAAACAGTAAAGGAACACAAGTCTATACTTAAAAGCACTTGCACTAAAATAGGTCAAAATCATTTGTGCTGATCATTTCACTTTTTTTTTTTTCATTATCGAACATTCCCAAAGATTTTCACTTATTACAGTTCCGTTTTAGAAACCTTTGGGAACAAGACACTGATGGGGTGCTGGGCATAAAATACAAACAAAAACGTCAGCCCATAGCAAATCATGTTCCTGATGACAGTTTCAAAACAATTGTTTCAGATGTTCTTAAAAACCCCCTCAATTGAAAAGACGTAATAAAAAAGAATTTGACAGTAACGGCAATAAAAACAAACAAACTTGCATATGAGAGATGGTGTTCAAGATGGGGACGCAAAAAGTGAGTCTTAAATTCGCCTTATGCACGAAAAAGCGTGGACAGTTTTTCTCTCCGGTTTCTCGTTCCTTTTGCATCCACGTGGAATTAATTGTGTAACCACTTCTAAATACTGAGTTCGGATACCACTTGGTGTGTGGTGTGCGTGCGGTGCGTGCGGGGGCGGGCGTGTGTGTGTGCGTGCGTGCGTGCTGCGCGCGTGATCTTTGTACATCTGGATTCAGATCCGCTCAAACGCTGTTTGCAGTCACTCTGTGAAGGTATCGACGTGGAAAAATCCCTGCACAGCCAGTTCCTATCTGTGCCAGGATATGCAGTATAAACAGCCACTTCGTTTGTGGCAGAAACATTGCTAGGAAAGCTGAAAGGTATCCATCCCCTTTAGTACAGAAAGGAACTAACTGAGTGCTCTGATCTATGTATTCCAATTAATTCATGACGACCATAATTGTATTCTTTGTCTTTTTTAAACTAAAAAAGTGATTGCTGCTATTTCTTTTCTCATTCCTTTGATAGTCTTCATATCCATTCCTCAGAGGCCAGTCACTCATTTTCATGTAAAATTTAGTTTGTGGCTTTCAGCTCTGTTCGAACCTTACCGTTCCTCAGCACTCTCTCTCTCTCTCTCTCATCTCCTCTCGCTCTCTCTTCTCCTCCCTCTCTCTCTCCTCTCTCCTCTCTCTCTCTCTCTCTCTCTCTCTCTCTCACGCGAGCACGCGCGAACGAGCGAGAGTGCAGCACACATGTACGTGCATGCGTGTTTGTATGCGCTCGCGTTTATTTCTGTCTGTATGTGTGGGTGACTGTCTGTCTGACTGTCTGATTGTCTGCCCTATGGAGAGTTTACATGCGCTGTAGAGTCTGTGCATTGTGCGAGTGAGTACTTCGGTTTTTTTGGTTTTTTTTTTTTTTGTCCAGAACAATGTTCACCATGGTGAGATTGTAGATTGTGTAGACATTCTTAACCCCGTTATTAAGGTAGCTCTGCATGCCATCTTTAGAAATGATATTTGTTCATGATAGCAGTCTACATTGGTTTTTTTTCCTGTCCATCCCACCGGCAAATGATGATCTACGAGTTTACCTTGTTAAGATGAACAGGGATATTAACTGGTATGCTTTCGTATTGATATCAAGCGTTCACAAACAAATTTCGGTTTAAAAGTCTTACACGAAGGACGCTGAGGCTAGAATTTCCTCAACGGTGACTCTGAAGAGAAATGAATCTCTAATCTGATGCTGAGATAGTCGGCTCAGATCTGATGGTCTCAGGGCGCTGCATCTCAGAAATTCCTATCAGAAAAGCGTTGTTCTTCACCCCACCCCCCCCCCCCCCCCCCCCCCCCCCCCCCCCAGCCAATCATTAACTTGCAAGCAATTCGTAATAGTGGTAAAAAGACTTAAGTAATTTTTTGATTTTTCAAACACAAGCGGAATGCAAATATCCCTCAAACATTTCTTTGGCACAATGCTTTCCGTTGTGCAATTAATCAACGTTTATCCGATTTGTTATCAAGGAGCAGCTACTCTGAAGCTATGTCAAACCTGTTTAGTGCAATAGATTATTTCCTTCTTTTCACTGTAGATCAATTTTGCCGATATCTGATGAATACCTATTACACACACACCCACACACACTACACCACACACACACACACACACACAACCCTCACGCACGGCACGTACGTGCACGCACGCACACACACCACACCACACCACACCCACACACAAACACACACACAACACACACAACATAATCACATACCACGCACACACACACACAGCCACATTGCATACGCATTCACTGCACATCATCATGCACACCACACATGAGCTCTCTCACAACACGGACGGAGCGCTGCGCCGTCGCTTTCGCGCGCGCGACACACACACACACACACACACACACACCACACACACACAACACACACGCACGCACGCAGCGTCCAATCACGTTTCCCTTGTCCCACACCACCCATACAAACATATGTACACTCATCACTCACAGTACACAATGACAATAATGTCACAACCATGTCAGGTAGGTAGGGTCTACCGGAGTAGGTCCAAGACTCTGCTACGTACGTCGTCGCCACGAGAACACGTCTTCTTAAATTCTCTGCATCTTCAACATTAATTTCATTTTATCCAGTACATCTTTATCATTCATATCGCAGTGTGGTCCTCAAAACTTAGCGGGTGTGGTGTACCGCATATGGACTACTACCGCACGCAGTGACGCCCCCTTGATGAAATCGAAACCTGGATACCCGTGTTTACGACAATAAAAAAGGTTTGGTTAACAGGAAAAAGAAGGCTATTTCAAAAGAATAAGTAAGAGTGGGTTGTCCCAATGTTAACATATACTAAATACAAATTCATGGTATTGTCACATTATGCAATACCATTGCCTGGATCTATTTCAAAACATTTCCAGAGAAAAGACAAGAACCCCAATAATAGAAGACGCTACAAAGATAAAAGAAGCTATCTGTGACTTTTGGCCATACTTGTACATGACGTGTCAGCAGAACCTGTTCGACGTCCAGCACACGGCTGTCGGCTGTTCTCGCTACCTTCAAACCATTTTGCTGGGCAGTCAGTACAGGTCACTGACCAACAGCTTGACAAACATATCAACCCCAAGACAACTCCCCCTTCACACGCTCCTTTTCCCCTGTCGCAAACACAACCCAGACCACAGTTAGGTTCTCGGTTTCCTTCACATCTTCTGTCGTTGCATGTTCAACATTCCGTTCTATGATTGTTTCATTTTCTGGAGGGGTCCCAGTTAGGCCCGTTCCTCATTCTCCACTCACCTATATCATGGGTTTACCTGACAAGCGTGATGATTTCCATTGGTCAATTCATGGGCTGGACACCCTCTGATTGATTCCTCTGTCAGTTTAAAAAACAAGTTCTCACAAATTGGCCTGGAAGAGCGGGTTGTGTGAAAGGGCGATGGCTGGCCGAGGTGTCATTTTCCTTTCGTGTACTTTTTGCTCTTGTCTGCACTGGCAACTTATTTTGCTGTGTTTAGAATGATGGAACGTCAAGCCGGTGGGTCGGTTGGGGAACCTACTTTTTTTTTTTCACGCTCTTGTCTCGTATAAACAAACAACAAACTCTTTTCTCTTTTGAAAATATTTTGTCGACAGGATTGTGGGAGCTAGGTACATCGTAGTGTACAGAAATAGGCAGAAGTAATAGCGTAGTTTTTGCTGTCATTATTGCACATCGATGTACAGACAGACAGTATCATCATGTAGTTCAATGAATCATATCAGGATATTGTAAGGGTTGCTTTTGTGTGTGTTAATTTTCTTATGATTTACGATATTTCTCAATCCATGATCGACTATGATCACTCCGTTTTTTCTTCTCTTTTCTTAAAAGGTTACATTAGATATTCTAGTGAAAAAGCAGTCTCTAAGCGCTCCACAAACGATACGCAGAAAGTTTACACAAAATAAAAATCACACACACACACCACACACACACACCACACACCACACACACACACACACACACGAGAAATAAAGAGCCAGGCTGGGACTCGAACACGGTCTGGGATTCACACATTTCCTGCGGGTAGGTGCCACTGACTTTTGGCCATGATCACTCTGCTTCAGAATGTCAAACTATATTGGGGAAGCATAACAGCTAAAATTAGAAGCTTAGGGTAAAAGAGCCTGGACCTGTCACAGAGAGCAGACAGCAAAGAAGAAAGAGGAAGAGGGTCGAGGTCGGAAGTAGGAAGGATGGGTTTTGAAGCAAAGGAAGGATGAAGGCGGGTATTGGGAAAGAGACTGGAAAAAACGAGGTTAAAGAAGAAGGGAAGGTTTGGGGATGGAGGGTTAGAGTGGTGGGTGGTTGGGGCTGGGGGGGGGGGGGGGGGTGGGGAGGAGTCACCCCATCATCAGTGCGACAGAGCCCCGAGATCCAGGACGGCGGGTTAATTGAAGTGGACGCTGGGGCTTAATAAGCAATCATATCACTGACAGGGCTGCAGGCCCAGGGACAGGCGTGTGTGTGTTGTGTGTGTGTGTGTGTGTGTGTTTGGTGTAGCCCATACAGGATAGAGAGAAAGGAAAAGGAGAGAAGCGCGGAAGAGCTTTGTGGGTAAGGGTGGCCTGGGGAGGAGTGTAGATGACCCCAGACAGCAGTCCTTGGTGAAGAGTACAGGCTGGGGGGACGTGGCCGGGGGGGGGGGGGGGGGCTGGAGGGGGGGACTGGGGGGGGGGTGAGCAATGAAGAGGGGTGGGGAGAGAGTGACTGGGGTAGGGAGGAAGTGCTCAGTTCGACGTAGGAATATATGACCACTGGCGTCCCACACTCTAACCCTAGCCATGTATAGCATATGATCAGAAGATATCTCCAGGCGACTTTTCCACGTCTTACCGAGGCTTCTGACACAGGATGCTAATGACGTGGTTATACGTAGAGGAGTCCGAGTGACGTTATTAGAACGTTTCCGCGTTCTGCCCCAAGAGGATGTTATGCTGACGTCAAGCTCACATTTCAGACGACAATGAGGTCGTATGTTCTTGGACAGGAGAAGACAACGTAAATGTGCGAGGGATAAAAGGTTTGTGGATGAGTGGAGTAAGTCTGATTTTCCTGGCGTAGCTCCTTCCTTCTTTCTTTTTGTTTTCTGTCTTTCTTCGTCTTTCTTTACTTTTTATCTCATCTTTCTTTCTTTAGGCTTTCTTCCTTCCCTTCTCGTGTAATTTTGTCTATTCCATTTGCGTGTGTGTGTGTGTGTTGTGTGTGGTGTGTGGTGGGGGTGTGGGTGGGGTGTTTGGGTGTGTGGTGGGTTGGTGGAGAGGAGACTAGAGAGAGAAGGAGGAGAGAGACATTGTGTTGGGGTTGGGTTTTGGTGGTGTGGTGTGTGGTGGTTGGTTTTGTGTTTGGTGGAGGGTTTTTGTGTGGGAAGAGAGAGATAGGAGAGAGAGCAAGAGAGAGAGGAGGGAGGAAAGAGAGAAGAGAGAGAGAGCATTCTCTTTTGAAATTTGGGCAGAACCCCTCAGTCCCGACCCTTTTTAATACCTTAAATCGCAAAAAACCGATATAAATTCTTCCTAAAAATAAAATGAAAGATTCACTTTTTGTGAAAACCCTGTTAACAGGGTTGGATAAAAAAAGGTTTTAACAGTTATTTGACCAAGTTTTGGATTGAAATGAAAAACCAACGGAAAAAAAAACTCTCCGCCAGACGTCATTTCCTTTGGTGTAAAAAAACTGAAATAATGGATCCGATCCCCGTCAGAAACCTTTTTCAAAGAGAAGGTGTGGAAGCGAGAAGAGATAACTAAAAAGAGAGAGAGATGGAAGAGAAAAGAGAGCAAGCGAAGAGAGAAAGAGATGAAAACAGTAGAGAAAGGAAAGATAGGAGAAATATAGAAAGGAATGAGTAAGATAGAGAACCCCCGAACCATAACCAGCCCACAACCAGACATACCATATTGAACCAAAAGTAAATAGAAAACCAGAGATATAGATAGCGAAGAGAGAGATATATCAAATGAGAGAATACTAATTTTTGACACTTTTGACAACTTATTTTGTTTATTTTTTTAAAACATTGTTCCATACCAAAATGAGTTCCTGGGTGGGTGGGGTGTGGGGTGTGTTGACAAGTGTGGGTGAGGTAACAGAAACAAACAACCATTCCCCGCCATTTTTTCCCTTTTCCTCCCCTGGCAAAACACACATAAAGTTAAACAACTTTTCATATTCCCCCTACGTGGTGTATCATCCCACAAGTTTAACCAAAAAAA
>JADBJO010033503.1:0-2500 GCA_016801955.1 Conus betulinus
GAGTCACGGTAAGGCAAAACCAATCCTGTGAAGCCACAGAGAGAAAGGCTATCCAAGGTGACCGCACAGGACACCATCCACCACTCTGACATGTCACCATCTTTAAGCTCAGAATAGGTCGTTGCCGACTCCTCTCCGATCATCTCCACAGAATCAAGGAGGTCTGTTGCACGGCTGAACGCCTGCTGGGTACTGGCCCCTACATTCCACCCCATACACATGACGCAGTCCTGTTCCAACCTCCACGTCCTGAGGCATCCAACAGGGTCCAGGCTGCTGGGGCTCCAGGGCAACAGAAGAACCTTAGGGTATCAACAGGATCACTGCAGCGGACTGCAGACTTTGCTAAACACACTGGACTGAAAAAAAAAATTAGAAAGAGAGGGGAGTTAGTTACCGCCAAGGACACAGACAAACATTGGACTAATCTCAGACACCCGGGAACGTAAAAAGAAAAAGATAAGTGTCATCTCTGATAGTTTTCTGATGTCAGCTTTGACTTCTTCCCTGTTGATTTCATCTCTGATTTTTTCTCAATGTCATTTTCCTTTTTTTTTTCATTGCCACTTTTGTTTTGTTTTGTTTTTCATTGTCACTTTTGATTGTTCTCTACTGATGTCACAACTGTTAATGGATCCCACCACGACGATCATCAGCAGCAGCAGCAGGAGCAGCAGCAGCAGCAGCAGCGTCAGTCCCTTAACTCTAGAGTCACTGGGGCGCAACCTGAAAGCCTCTTGCATCCTCGCTCCGCCGCTCTCTGGGAACTGCCAAAGGTCAGGCCTGTCCACTCTCTCTGCTGCCTTCCCCACCTCTGTTTCTGTCTGCCCTGTCTTCTGTCTCTTGCTACCGTGTCCTGCAGCTTGTTTCTGGCAGGGATGGACCACAGAGAGATCTGACCTCACCATTCTCTTTTCGTTTCTCGATTGTTGTCAGCAAGTCTTCAAAGGAACCAATGGCTGCCTCGATTCAGCCACTGAAAGTGATCTTTATTTCGACTGGACGTCACCTTTATTTTCTACAGGAAATCATCTTTGTTTCCCACTGGACTTCGCCTTTGATTGTCTTTTGCTGGATGTCACCTTTGTCTTCTAATGGATGTCACCTTTGTTTTCTGTTGGATGTCACCTCTGTCTTCTGTTAGATGTCACCTTTGTCTTCTGTTAGATGTCACCTTTGTCTTCTGTTGGATGTCACCTTTGTTTTCTAATGGATGTCGCCTTTGTTTTCTAATGGATGTCACCTTTGATTTTTTCTATGCCACACTTGAGTGGGTTTTTTCTTTAATTAAACACTACCGTAGACTGTTCTCTTTTTGAAACGAGAAGAAACTGGATCAAATAATCTGTGACTTGGAAAGATATTGCTGTAGATACTCCCAGTCTGCATAGTGTGCATCAATATGTTGTGTCTTCACCATAGTGGGAGACACCACATCAACACACTGTGCTGTTACTATGAACAGACACCACATCAACACAGTGTTGTTACTATGGAGAGACACCACATCAACACACTGTGCTGTTACTATGGAGAGACACCACATCAACACACTGTGCTGTTACTATGAACAGACACCACATCAACACAGTGTTGTTACTATGGAGAGACACCACATCAACACACTGTGCTGTTACTATGGAGAGACACCACATCAACACACTGTGCTGTTACTATGGAGAGACACCACATCAACACACTGTGCTGCTACTGTGGAAAAAAAACACATCAACACTCTGTGCTGTTACTATGGAGAGACACTACATCTACATACCAAGTTGTTATCATGGAGAGAGAGACCACATCAACTCACTGTGCTATTACTGTGGGGGAACAGTCCATCAACATATTGTGTTGTTATCATGGAGAGAAACCACAACAACATATTGTGTTGTTATCATGGAGAGAAACCACCAACAACATATTGTGTTGTTATCATGGAGAGAAACCCCACACCATGCTGTTTTACTGAAAATACTTCACAAAATTTTTCCCAAAATAGGCTGTGGGCGTGGTATTCTCTTGTGAGACTGTATGCCTGCTTTTGCCTGATTTGATGGTATATATATCGTAATGTTCATAACTGATGAATACTATGTATTCAAACAATTTTTTTTAATCTCTCTCTCTCTCTCTCTCTCTCTCTCTCTCTCTCTCTCTCATGCACACACGCACTCATGCACGACGCACACTCCCCCCCCCCCCCCCCCCCCCCCCTCTCACAAGCACAGTTTCAGCTTTCAATATCTTATATTCGGCCGACCATCTAGAACCATTCACCAGTGTCACCATAAAAGAAGTCACGGCATCAACACACACACAAAACATCAACAAGACTCGCACACATAAGCGTGCGCGGGCGCGAAGGAGCACGCTCGCGCTCTCGCTCTCTCTCTCTCTCTCTCTCTCTCTCTCTCTCTTTCTCGCGCGCGCGCGCACGCACACACATATACACATGCATGTGTGTGTGCGCGCGCGCGCGCACACACACACACACACA
>JADBJO010033503.1:5000-10000 GCA_016801955.1 Conus betulinus
TGTGTGTGTAAGCGTACGTGCGAGTGTGTGTGTATGTGTGCGTGTACGTGTACGTGTACGTGTGTGTGTGTGTGTGTGTGTGTGTGTGTGTGTGTGTGTTGTGTGTGTGTGTGTGTGTGTGTGTGAGGGAGGGAGAGAGAGAATGAGACAGACAGACACAGACACAGACAGTGAGAGAGAGAGAGAGAGAGTACAGTCATTTCATGTTGACATTTTCTGCAATTACGTGTGACAGCACAATCAAATTTGGTAGAATAATAAACAATTCATGAGACCTTTACAACTATCCCCTGAGTGTTGATATCACAAAGTGAAAGACTGTAAAACTTCTATTCACATATTCAGCTTCTCTTTAAATATCACAAAGACGACTTTTTCTTTGAAATAATCACTTATGATTATTGTTTCATACGTAAATACAAGATATTTTAATGAAATTTTACGCCAAGATTACAGCGAACATTCATTTATGTCCTATCAAGAGTGGATCATTTTATAGCCTTTCTACCGCACGCACGGAAAAGCAGATACACATAGTCATGATAGTAAGTATAGCCACATACAAATACAGCACTGTCTTACTTGATTATTCATTGCGATTAATGTGAAACCAAGAGAAATCATGTACTTAAACAGCTTCTCCTGTTTTCCAGGTTGGCAGTTACGAAAGTTATACCCGGTATATAAGTTGCCCTTTGTAACCAGAATTAAACAAAAGTTAATTACGCGGATACAATCGGGGAACCCCAAACTGATGCATCAGATGAAATAAACGTCATCTGATGCATCAGATGAAATAAACGTCATCTGGTGACAAACATTTGGGGCTGGCATACTCCTCTCTTTAATTATCTAATTAATCGATCCCAATCAAGCAATGGCGATGAGTCGCAGTGATCCAACTGATTGTTTACCATTAGATGTGCTTCATTCACAAGCCTGACAAAATTTGAAATACGTTTATTCCTTTGTAAAAACCTTATTCCTTCTGTGTGTGTCTGGCAATCTGTTTCCTAATGTTTGCCAGCCTGTTCATATGATGACGCGACCTATTCCCAGCTTTATCACACAGGTGTGGCGGCGGGAATACTGGTCAAGTCAGCAAAGAGCACTGAAGGGGAACATCATAGTGGCCCGGCCACCTGTAGGTGAGTCACACGTGCTATTGACATGATCCTTTAACTCGGCTCCCATTTTATCGCCGGAAAATATATACAGCCTGGACAGGTTTTCGTTCTTTGTTGTCAGTGGAGCCTACATTGTGTCGACAACAAACGGCACGCCGCGGGAAATGAGACACTGAGAGGCTGAAGAGAGGCGGGAGATGTTGAGAGTCAGCGGTACAGGCTGCACACAAAAAAATCAATGCACCAAGGCTTTGCCTAAGTTTGTCGCGTGTTTATAGATTGGCACAAGCAGATCGTTTTGAGAATTTTCATTGTGTCTGAAAGTGATTCTCATCGTTTTTCTTTTATATGGCTGTCAAGATACAAACCAGGTGGTTCCAAGCAGACACGATCAAAATCAAAGGAAAGGGACTATTTGGGTGCTTTGAGCTGGCGCAAATATAGCGTGTGTGCAAAGGCCTGAAACGTGTGTCGACTAAGGGGAAGATCATGTATTTGAAGACTGTGATTTCATCGAAGAAAATGCCCCCCAAAAGGGGAAAAATTGATGGGGAGTAGTCTTTGATTACTTGTCAGTTTAACACGAAACCTTGGCTCAAATTTACGGAAGGCCTCAAAGCGTTTTATATGGATGATGTAGTGTTTCAGTGCATAGTCCTAATTGTGGGCGTGTGGTCACAATGAACAGAAAACACACAAAACAAGGGGAAGATAAGGGGCGGATTACTTTTTACCAGAAAAAAGGACGCACGTGGTCTTTTTTTTTTAATGAGGAATGTAGGAGAATAGGGTGAGGAGAGGGAGAAGGGAGAGGTTATGCAGACTACTATCCTGCCTACTAATCATTGAATCCATAGATCTTAACTGCTGATGACGTGTTTCTATTAACCTTTTATTTTTCGTCTGTTTGTTTGTTTGTTTTTCCCAGAAAGCTCATTCAAAGAGCTTTTAAGATATGTTGTTGTTGCTGTTGTTGTTGTTGTTGTTTCCGAATGGGGCTGAATGGGGAAGGAAATGGAATTCAGAATTTCTTCCGCCTCTTCTTGCACCGTCGAATCGACGGGGAGAGAGGGAGAGAGAGAGAGAGAGAGAGAGAGAGAGAGGAGAGAGAGAGAGAGGGATACGGAGATATAGGGACAGAGAAACAGTGAAAGAGAGACAGACAGAACGCAGAACGAGAGACAGACAGAAGAGAGGACAGACAATCCAGAGACAGAGAGGCACAGAGAGAGACAGACAGAGAGAGAGACAGACAGACAGAGAGAGAGAGAACGAAGACAGCGAGAGAGAGAGAGAGAGAGAGACTAAGAGACAGAGACAGAGGGGAGACAGAGGGGGAGAGACAGACAGGCAGAGACAGACAGACAAACAGAGACAGAGAGACAGAGACAGAAGAAAAAGAGAGGGACTGAGAGACAAACACAGACAGGGAGACAGGACACACAGACAGCGACAGAGACAGAGAGAGTCGTGGGCACTGCAGAGCTGTGAAACGAACCTGAAACCCCAGGCTCCACCCCCCACACCCCTATCCTTGTCGCCTACACAGAGTGACTTCACCGTGTACATACCACCTCCACCACCACCCACCACCCCCCCCCTCCCTCCCCAAACCTGCCAAATTACCCTTCCCTTGCCTGTCCCATCCCATAGCTATTACCCCAAGTTTGATTTCTTTGCTTTGAATTATACAATCTTTTTTTTTTTTCAACGCAGAGAAAGAAGACGTGTTTTACACTTGAACGTACATATGCGCGCGTGCGTGCGTGTGTGTGTGTGTGTGTGTGTGTGTGTGTGTGTGTGTGTGTGTGTGTGTGTGTGGTGTGCGTGCGTGCGTGTATGTTTATGAGTGCGCGCGCGCGCCAGTGTGCGTGTGAATGTGTGCGTTTATACACGTGTCTGTGTGTTCGTGTGCGTATGTGTGTGAGTGTGTGAGCTTGTGTGTGTGGGTGTGTGTGTGCGTATGTACGTGTGTGCGTGCGTGCGTGTGTGTGTGTGTGTGTGTGTGTGTGTGTGCGCGCGCGCGCGCGCGCGCGTGCGTGCGTGCGTGTGTGGGGGGGGGGGGGGGGGGGGCGGGGGGGGTACATATGTCTGTGAGAGAGACAGAGACAGGCAGGGAGAGACAGAGACTGAGAGAGACAGAGGGAGGGAGGTGGCAGGGAGGGAGGAGAGAGAGAGAGAGAGAGAGAGAGAGAGAGAGAGAGAGAGAGAGAGAGAGAGAGAGACGGACAGACAGACAGAGCAGAGACAGACAGGGAGAGATAGAGAAGAAGACAGAGAAAGTTCTACTGGTGACAGAGCCTGTTGGTCATGTTGGCATTTTTCGGCAATTACCAGCGATAGCATAATCAAGTTTTCTAGCATACTGAATACTAATTACATCACAAATGGAAGGCTGCCAAAGTCCTTCTCACGTTTTTCATACTTTTTCAATATTACAACGTTGGACATTTCTTTGAAAGGTGGGATCACCTGAAATTATTGCTTTCTACACTGATTAAACATTTGTTAAATGATGTTTTATGCACATGTTTTGTGTGTGTGGTGTGTGTGTGTGTGTGGTGGTGTGCGTGCCTGCGTGCAGGCGTGCGTGCGTGCCTGTCTGTCTCTGCCTGTCTGTATGTGCGTGCGTGTGTGTGTGCGTGCATACGTGCGTTAGTGCGTTCGTGCGTGCGTGCGTGCGTGCGTGCCTGTGTGGTTGTGTGTGTAGTGTAGTGTAGTGTAGTGTAGTGTAGTGTAGTGTAGTGTAGTGTAGTGTAGTGTCGTGTAGTGCGTGCGTGCGTGCGTGAGTGCGTGCGTGCGTGCGTGCGTGTGTTGTGTGTATGTGAGTGTGTGTGTGTGTGTGTGTGTTGTGTGTGTGTGTGGGTGTGTGTGTGTGTGTGTGTGTGTAAGCATGTGTATGTGGTAAGCATGCACGCTTCTGTGTATGGTGTGTGTGTGTGTGTGTGTGTGTGTTGTGTGTGTGTGTGGTGTGTGTGTGTAGTGTGTGTGTGTGTACTCTCTCTCTCTCTCTCTCTCTCTCTCTCTCTCCTCTCTCTTCTCTCTCTCTCTCTCTCTCTCTTTCCTTCTTTCTTTCCTTCTTCTTCTTCCTCTCTCTCTCTCTCTCTCTCTGTCTCGTCTCGTCTCTTCTGTCCTGTCTGTCTCTTTCTCTCGCTCTCTCTTCAGTTTCTTTTTAATGTCTATGTTTTCCATACGTCAATTTAAAAAACGCATATTAATATTAAATAGAAACAGCTGGCTGGTCATGCATGCATTTCTGTGCGTGCGTGCGTATGTGTGTGTGTGTGTGTGTGTGTTGTGTGTGTGTGTGTGTGTGTGTGTGTGTGTGGTGTGTGGTGTGTGTGTGAACTATTACTTGTCAGCCTGTAAAGGTTAAGTGCATAGTTTTTGGACACGGTAAAAACACTGAATTCGTTCCGCTTCCTGAGTTCAGTGTCCGTTAGTAGGCTTGACAGAGGGGGTGGGAAAATATTTAGATTGACCAGTCCAAAATGTTCATAGGTTGTGTGTGTGTGTGTGTGTGTGTGTTTGTGTGTGTGTGTGTGTGTGTGGTGTGTGTGGGTGTGTGTGTGCATGTGTGTGTGTGTGTGTGGCTATATGTGTGTGTGTGTGTGTGTGTGTGTGTGTGTGTGTGTGTGTGTGTGTGTGTGTGTGGAGTCATGCTAAATGTTGACGCTTGTTTTCTTTTTGTCAACAGCAAGCGCTGACACAACCGAACTTTGAAGAATGAGAAACATTGATAAGACCTTTTTACAACCACGTCTGCATAAAGATGTCACCTGTTTACAAAGACCGCATGTCTTCGAATCACATTTTTCAGCAATAGTTTTAAGAGATACAACATGCCTGATGAACTGTTTCGTGTCAAAGATA
>JADBJO010033504.1:0-14512 GCA_016801955.1 Conus betulinus
TGTAAAGTTTGTGCAAGAACAGTAACATCAGAATGATTTGTGTGTATTGTTGTATCATCAGCAAAGAGTTCACAGGTGGATGTAATATAGAGAGGTAGATCATTGATGTAAATGGTGAACAGTAAGGGACCCAGGATAGAGCCTTGTGGGACGCCATAGGAAAGTGTTTGAAATGAAGAGAAATTTGTATTAATTTTCACACATTGTTGCCTATTTGTGAGATATGAGCCAAAAAGCGTAAGAGTTTTTGTGGATAAGCCATACAATTTCAATTTTCTGAGAAGAAGGTTATGGTCTATCACATCAAATGCTTTTTTTGAAATCAATAAATAGGACACCACAATATCTGTTGTTGTTAATGCTATTTAGCCAGTCATCAACGAGGTTGATTAGGGCTGTGTGGCATGAATGGTTGTGTCGGAACCCGGACTGTCTTGGATGAAGCAAGTGGTAAGTATTAAGGTGGTGTATGTGTGTGTTTGTTTTATGTGTTTTTTCCAAAGGTTTGGAAAGAGTGGAAGTGATTGAGATTGGTCTGTAGTTTGCAGGGTCTGAGTTGTCACCTGATTTGTAGATAGGTATGACTTTCGCTTTTTTTGAAACTATCGGGAAAATGATTTTTGTCGATGCATAAATTGAAGATGTATGTTAACGTATCTGTATTGCTGGAGCTGCTAGTTTTGAGGATTTTGCCATCTAGGCCATCCCCCCGCAGGCACACCTGACTGTTTTAGGTGCGTTAGGTAGTGATAAACTTCAAAGACTGTTACTGGTGGAATATAAAGTTCAGACGTGATGTTTTTTATCTTGGCAATATTGTTTCAGTTTTTTGAAGGTCGTTTGATCTGGAAGAATCTGTCGTGACAATGTTACTGCTGTTCGACAGAGATGTCTTTAATTACAGTTGATTTGGAAGAAGATTTATTGTTTGTAAGAGAGAGAGAGAGAGAGAGAGAGAGAGAGAGAGAGAGAGAGAGAGAGAGAGAGAGAGAGAGAGAGAGAACAATTTATTCCAAAACGTATTGGCTCCTTAAGAAGAAGCTTGAAAAGCACGATGGAATATAAATTGAACAGCTACGAATCTAGCACAATGCAATGTAAATTAAACAGCTCCGAATCTATCATTGTATGAAGAAATACAGCGTTTCGTAACATTATAATGGTCATTAAACAGCTATATTTTCCAAATGAGTTTTGGAGAGAGAGAGAGAGAGAGAGAGAGAGAGAGAGAGAGAGAGAGAGAGAGACAGACAGACAGACAGACAGACAGACAGACAGAGAGAGACAGAAACAGACTAAATGGGATATGCAAGCTCATCTCACCAGTGAGACCGCTGTACATATACAACAATACCACAGGGTGGATTTTGCCTTCGCGCTGTTCCACAGATTCATTCTGATCTTTAGGAATACCGTTGAAGATTAAATTGTTAGGTTTTGATCTTTCCTCTAAGTCGTCCGTTTTTAGTTTTAACTGTTCAATTCTTGTTATGAGGTCGGAGTTCTGTTTTGCAAGGTTTGAATTTTCTTTCCTATAAGTCTCCACCTCGTCCCTCAGATCTTTCACACCACTTTGTAATGCTGCGAACTGCTCAATTCAGTTCAATTCAATCAGATTTATTGTCCATCGGAAATTTTTCTCCTGCTCCACATCATTTCGCAAATACATAAGACCTTACAAAGACACATTATAAATCGTTACATAACAGCCTGTGTTAGTATATGTATTTGTATATACATCAACACTCACACCCCCTTCCCCACCCCTCTCACACATACACCTGCACACACACACACACGCACACACATATACGCGCGCGCGAGCGCGCGCGCGCGCGCGCGCGCACACACACACACACACACACACACACACACACACACACACACACACACACACACACACAAGGTTTAAGAAGCCTACAGAAACTTGCTTCTTACTAAAATACATCTACCTCACTCCAACTTGCTCTGCTGTGACAAATCCCAGTCAGCTACTTTTTCTTCTAGCAATGCGGCTAAAATTGGAAATATTACCTATCAACTGGCCAACGCAAGCGTACTTGAAAAAAAAAAAAAAAAAAAAAAAAAAAAAACTTGAAACCCTGTTTTACAGGCTTAAGCTAAACGCTTTCCGTACAAAATTTAAAAAAAAATTAAATTGCATCTGCGGAGCAGTTGAAAGTTTCACAACACAGCATCTTCTTTTCCACTGCGCATATTTCAAAAAGGAAAATCCTGACTGTCTGCGACTTGATGGCACGTGTATTTTCCAGAACTTACCAGGTCTTGTTTTCTTTTGTTAATTCATTGATGATGAGTCCAATGGGCTCTTTTTTGTAACAAGTGTTCCTACAGATGTGAGCGCTTAACATTTTGGTTATACCCAGATATCCTGTACTCCATGTTTTAATACTTGCTTTGGGTTAATGTTAATTGTAAAAAATTTAAATATGAATCACTATATGTAGATAACTGCTCGTAGCAAATCTCTTATCGGTCCATCAACACACACACACACACACACACACACACACACACACACACACACACACACACACACACGCACTCACACACACACACACACACTCATGCATACATACACACTCTTTCCCTAACTCTTGTCTAAAATCACTTTTATGTGAATAGACGTTAAATTGAAGAACGAACGAACACACACACACACACACACACACACACACACACACACACACACACACACACACACACACACACACACACATACACACGCACGCGCGCATACACACATCAAATAAACATTAAATCCATAAGACATAAGCACATAGATTATAAAAGCAATACATAAAAACACAAATCACCAGCGCCAATGCACACACACACACACACACACACACACACACACACACACACACAACACACACACACACACAACACACACACACACACACACACACACACACACACACACACACACACACACACGTATGCACGCACGCGCGCGCGCGCGCGCACACACACACACACACACACACGCACACACACACACACACAGAGTCATAGTCATAGTAAAAGCATAATATTGCAAACTGAACTGTGCATGTCTGAGAGACAAGGGTCATGGCAGTCAATCACAGGCTTTAGAGTTTAAAATGCTAATGGCGCTTGGTATAAAGGACTTCTTGAAGACATTCTTCTGTGCTCTGGGCATTCTGTAGCGTCTTCCTGATGGAATTTTTTTTCAAAGTGACAGCGGAGTGGGTGTGAGGGATCAGAGGTAATATTCACAGATTTCCTGATGACAGAAACAGTGCAGACTTTCTGAGAGCAGATTGCCTTTTTCTCTATAACCTTACTTGCCTGATTGACAATTCTGGCGAGCTTTGCTTGCTTTTTCTCTGAAAGATTTCCAGTAATAATGTTGAATGACATTAGACTTTTTATGAAATTTGCATATACCTTTCCCAGTACATGTTGACTGACACTAAAACTACGTAATTTTCTCAACAGAAACAACCTTTGATTTGCTTTTTTTGAAGATCCTGTCAGTATGTTGACTAAAAGACAGCTTATGGCCAATGTGTATACCAAGATATTTGAAACAGTCAACAGTTTCTATTGTCTGTGTCCATTTATCACAACTGGTTGAAATGAACTTTCTGATGCTGAAAAGTTTAATACAAGTTCTTTGGTCTTACAACAATTAAGTTGCAAGAAGCTGGAAGAGCACCAGTCCTGTAGATCTAAGATGTGACTGAAGTATGCTTGCTCATTTATAGAGCCTTCTTTAAACAAAAGACTTACAAGAACCACACCATCAGCATATTTAAAAACGTTCAGAAGTACACCCTGGATTTTTACTCCATTTGTGTAAATTGAAAATAATAAGGAGATAGGACACATCCTTGAGGAGCACCTGTGTTGAAGACAATTTCCTCTGACAACCAACCATTCATTAATGCCCTCTGGGGTCGGTTTTCAAGAACATTTCTGACCCACTTATTGACCCCCTACCACCCCCCTCCCCTCCCCCCCCATTTACAGTAAGATCAAGAAGTCTTATAAGTAGAGTGTGAATTTGCATGATGTTAAAAGCACTAACAAAATCTACAAACAAGATTCCTACATAGGTCTTCTTCTGCTTCTGGAGATGCTCTGTGACCATATTTACCAGAGTCAGTGTGGCATCCTTCGTGCCCCTACGGGCCCGGTAAGCGAACTGAAAAGGATCAAGGTGATCAGAGACTGAAGACAGAATATGTTTACTGACCACACGTTCCATGCACTTGACCAGTAAGAGAGTGAGAGCGACAGATCTAAAATCATTAAGTTCTTGAGGTCTGGGCAATTTAGGGAGTGGAATAATAGAACATTTCCATACATGAGGAACTACACACATATCAAGCAAGAACTGAAACAAACAAGTCATGACCCCACGTGACTGGAAAGCACAGGATTTCAAAACATTGCCACACAGACCATCAGGCCAGGAGCTTTTGTTGGGTTTAATGCGTGACAGGCACGCACCAACCTCATCCTGTGTCAGCTGAATGGGCGCATATGGAGGAACAATATCACACACTGACTCACGCTCACTGTGGAAATCAGTGGTATCAAAACGACATGGTCGTTTAGGCATTTGACGTTTCTCTCCAAGTCGGTAATGTATCGCTCATGTCTCTAAATGTACAGTTCACTGACGTTAGCATGCCCACAATGTCAGCATTGGTGGGTTGCTGAGAAGAGGAGGGTGTCGTCCGTCCGCTGTCTGCCGGCGAAGCTCCAGTCTTGTCCACGCTGACCCTGCGTCCTCAGCTGCCAAGTCTGCTTCAAACTGTCCGTCCTGGGTCCTGGATTCTGCTCCACGTCTCCACAGCGTAGAAGGAGTCCGCCCCAGAAAATGAAGGCTAGGAGCAGGCCAAGGGCTATACCGTCTAGATTCGCACGCGGTGTCAACGTGAAGATCCGCATAGCCGTCTTCTTCCTGGCTCGCTACGACATAAAAGCGATGTACATGTCGACGGACGTGCCACCGCTCGCTCTAAATGCAAGTGCCGCTGAAGGCATGGTATCTGGTGGGGGTGCTGGTAAAAGTTGAGGAAGGTACTTTGTAAATATCCACCCAAAAAAGAAGGAAACTACACAGCCACGCAATGCATGACTGCTCGACTGAAACGCAGTTCACGATCCCCAGAGAGAGAGAGAGAGAGAGAGAGAGAGAGAGAGAGAGAGATGACAAGAATGTTTTGCCAAGGGAAGTAATTGTTGACAAAGACCAAGTATGCTTTCTTCTTGTATTTCGTAAGAGAACACAAAACCCACCGTTTATAACAGTAAAGAAACTTGGGTCTTTTATGAACAAATATAAGTTTGTTGTATTGGGGGCGTAGATGGAATTGACACTGTACATGATCAGTATAAAGCTTGTGGTGGTGGTTGAAATGATGGCACTGTTGCTCATTCCATACGGTATGAACATTGGTGTTTGATGTAAGTCACTATGAATGCACTGGGAAACGTCATGAAATTGTCCGGGGCTACGTCGTAGACAGGCAGCTGAGCAGGAACACTGAGAGTGTCACCGTCTGATGACGCTGACCTTTCTGGAACTGCTTGCGGTTTGTCCTGGAACCTGCACTGTCGTCCGATTGGAAGACGTCATCAGCCTGTCCTCGCCTGCACTGCCTTCCACTCCACACCATCACAACGACATGGGTGCAGACTTTACCACCTGCCTACAACTCCAATAGCTGCTTCAGCTTTTTTTCTTTGTATTCGTTTTTTTTGTTCGTAATGCCGCTGACATACATGAACAACCAGACAGACAGACGCAGGGAGAAAACATAAGGCCCATTGCTGAGGGACTGGCACTGGTAATAACAATGATGATAATTAGTTTCAAAACGAACTTAACAGAAAAAAGTCTTCCGCCAGATGAAAAGCAGCGAAAACAAGAAGACAAACCATGACGCGTTTCGACCTCTGTGCTCTTCTTTCAGGCCAGTGAAACAACATTGCAGACATGAACACGAAGGAACAAATCACTTCTCTTCTCCAATTGGGCGCCAACTTATCATGATGCAGAACTGAATGGTAGTGATATGTCCAATACGCACGATTTATGTACAGGGCCTTTTACTGTTAATTGTTTAAAGCCAGAGTCAGAAACGTTCGTGCCGAAAAATAGATATCATTAAGAAAGGAATTATCCTCACACACATACAAGCAGGTTAAAAGTCTACATGTTCTATTTCTAGACCAACGAATGGAATCAATGAAGTTGGTGACAAACGACACCCTTCTCTGTACGGATGTTTGTTTACGAGAATTCATTTCACTTTACCTGTGGGATATTGAGCTGTTTGGATCAAGAGTTTCGTTGTCGTTCCTCAGTAGGAATGAGAGAGAAAATGAGATAAAGGTGGGAGAAGAAAACTCTGCACTGCGCAAAGCCTTATAATTTTTTTTAATAACAGACGCACACACAGAGAACAGTATAACCTCTCGCACACGTAAAATGGCAAGCCTGTTCAATTTCCCCGGATATTATTCACTCTTATCTCTGTTGCTTTCACTATCATAGCTCTTGGTAATGGGTTTCACGTTTAAAACACCAATAGCGATTATGGTTAGACAAGATCAGACCTAAATAATTTACAAGTAAATGGTTTGATTTTATGTTCTCAAGTGAGAGTCTATTGGAACAAGATCTACATTCACATTACAGTCGAGAAGTACGGTTAAATAGGAGCCATAAATCATAATTATTTTCAGTCCTGCTCAGCCTTTCTCTTTTGTTTTTCTTAGGTTTTTTTTTTTAAAGCAATATTCCTCGTACTAAATGTTTTTTTTTGCTATAAAAAAAACGGTGTGCAAGCTTCTTATGATCATTTCTGGTTTCTAATTTGAAAGAAAATCCTAAATGAGACAGTAGAAACGCAAAACAGTGGTTAAGAAAAAAAAAAAAAAAAAGAACAAGTACGGTAACTCTTGCTCCATTACGAACTAAATCCACCACCATCACTTCCAAGGGAAGTAATTACAAAAGAAATCTTGTATGCTCCGACAAACAGACCGGCACCAACATATGCAGCTACGCGCGCGCATACACACACATAGACAGACACATTCATGCATGCACGCATGTTGAGCTTCTTCCTCTTGAAAAATTCTTGTTTTTCTTTGTTTTTCCTTTATCATTTTCCCTATACTTTACTGTTTAAAAATTCAGTTTATGTCTTTGTATCCTTCTTGGAGTTGCTTCGTTTTATATTTCTTTCTCTCTTTCTTTCTGTCTTTTTTTCCCCCTTTTTCTTTTCTTTTCTTTTTTTTTCTTTTCTTTTCTTTTTTCTTTTTTCTATGAAAACTTGTTCGTTTCCGTCTTCCATTCTCTCTGTACTTCATTGACCATTTCTATGTTCATGTCTTGTCAATTTTTGCATTGTTTTTTGTTGTCTATTTCTCTCTTTTTTTTTTTAAAACATCCTCATCGTGTCTCCCTTTCATTCTTTCTGTGCTTTCTCTTGTTGTTGTTGTCGAACATTTCTGTGTTTGTCTTTAGCAGCCTCGACCCAGCAAACCTGGAGACAGCAGCTTCAGACCGGGTCAGCTGGCGGTCCACCATCAAGGCCGGCATCAAGCAAGCAGAGCAGAGGAGAGAGGCCCAGTGGGAAGAACGGAGGCGCCGCAGACGGGCAAAGAATGGCGTCGGCACCCACAGACACTGATGACGGAGACTTCACCTGCAGCAACTGCAACAGAGTCTGCCGCTCGAGGATCAGGCTCTTCAGCCACAGCAGGCGCTGCAACTCCACAACTGACTGATCCATGGCGCAACACCATTGTCTCTCCAGAGAGACGGATGGCAACTTTGTGTCAATTGTGCCTTGTTTTGGTGTGCATTTCTTTCTTTTTTGTTTTTTGATGTCTGTCTTTCTTTCAATCTATCGATCTTTTCTTCTTTCTTTCTTTCTATCTTCCAGTCTTCTTTTACTCCCTTTCTTTCGTTTCTTTCTTCCTGTGTATCCCCCCCCCCCCCCCCCCCCCCCCCCCCCCCCCCCCCCCCCTCGAAAACACACACACTTTCAAAGTTCCTTTCTTCCCTTTGTATCTTTCTCTCTGGATTTCTTGTATGAAAAAAGTCGTCCGCCAGTTACTATTACTGTCTTTTTTTTTTTTTTTTTTTTTTTTTTTTTTGCTGGATGTCTTTCGTTCTTGTTGCTGTTGTTGGCTGCTGTCATTTCGTACATCTTTTCATCCTTGCTTTCCTCTGTCTATCTCTATTTGTCTCATTCTTTTGTATCTACTCGTCGCTGTGCCTCTTGCGTCTCTTTGTGCCTGTCTGTCGTCTCTCTATCTGTCTATCTGTTTCTCTGTCTGTCTCTCTGTCTGTCTGTCTGTCTGTCTGTCTGTCTTTCTCTCTCTCTCTGTCTGTCTGTCTGTCTGTCTTTCTCTCTGTCTGTCTGTCTGTCTGTCTGTCTGACTGTCTGACTGTGTGTCTGTCTGTCTGTCTTTCTCTCTGTCTGTCTGTCTGTCTGTCTGTCTGACTGTCGGTCTATCTATTCTGTCTCATGCTGTGTTACATTTTCTTTTTGTCACGTTGTCTGGATACTGCTTTTGACCAATTCCTTTGTTCATTAGTGAAATGTCATTAGAGAATGCTGAAAACGTCTTATGTGTCATGTTCAATCAATGATTATGGGACCTAATTATCATCTTAACTTACTCTTGACGTCTTTCTGACAAGAAAACAATAATGGTGTGTGTGTATGTATGTGTGTGTGTGTGTGTGTGTGTGTGTGTGTGTGTGTGTGTGTGTGTGTGTGTGTGTGTGTGTGTGTTGTTGTTTTCTTCAGTTTAACGTCTTTCCACTAAAAGTGATATCAGACGATGTGAGTGTCTGCAAGTGTGCGCGCACGCATGCGCGTGTGCACGCGTGCGTGTGTGCGCGCGCATGTGTGTGTGTGCGCGCGCGTGCGTGTGCGCGTGTTTATGTGTCTGAATGAGTGTGTCTGCGTGTGTCTGTGTGCATATGTGCATGCCTGTCTGATTCATTTACAATAACAAATGAGCAACCCCTAACCCCCCCCCCCCCCCCCCCCCCCCCCCCCCCCCCCGACCGACGAACAGGTCAATTAATGTGTAGAAGGACGAGCGGTTAACCACTCAGAAAAATATGTTTTACAAATTTAAAGATAAATACCAACTGAACTATGTGACAAACTTTTGCAAATTGTGTAAAGATAAAACCAGTCATTTAATACTCTGGATAGAGACAGGGAACCGGATCCATCAGATGAAAATTAATATCGTCACCAGTTTTGCTAATAACCTTTTTTGTTCTTTGGACAGTGAATTAACAGATGTTCAACTCCAAATCTTTCTCCACACATACATGTAACATTTTTGCTAAATTTTGTTCGAAGTGAATTCAAACGCATTCTGTGCTTTAAGCTTTGTATTTCTCTAGGTATGGAGGTAAGGTCGGGTCTTGATGAGGCCAATAGATTTTTTCCAGAATTGGGTTTAATACAGTTGTGGTAATAGTTAATTTCTGAGTTCTCTAATACATTTCTGAAATTTTTACTGGACGCTTCGTTTATTAAAGAATAGCATTCACTTAAATCTAAGGGCATGTCAAGTGGTATTGATCCTTCGACATTTCGGGCTGCCTTTCTTGCAGCCTGATCGACCCTCTCATTTGCTGAAATTCCACAATGAGAAGGTACCCAGCAAAATGTAACTGTAATGCATTTAGCCGACAGAAGATGTATGACATGATTAATTTCTGTTATCATCTCAACACGTACTTTTGGATTGGAAGACTGAATAGCGCTAAGGGCCGATTTAGAATCGGTGCATACTACAATTTGACAAGAGTTAATAGGAAAACTCAAGACGTGTTGTAATGACATCAAAATGGCAACAAGCTCAGCACTGAAAATTGAAAAATGTCTACCAAGATGGTACAACTTTTCCACTTTTAAATCAGGTATTATAAATGCTGCTCCTGTATCTAGATTATCTAGCACTGAACCATCCGTATACATTTTCAAATAGTTTTTGTATGTATTTTTTCTAAATGAATATCGATGACATTTTTCAATATGTACGGTGGATCCTTTTTGGACACATTTGCATAATTTGTATCAAAGGTAGCTTTGGCTTGCTCCCATTTTGGAATAGGTAAAATGGACAGCTTATTAGCAATTTTTGTTTCGTTTATATTAGAATCTTTTAGGAGATTAGAGGCAAATGAGTGGATTGATTTTGTAGATTGTATTCTTCTGCCCGTTTCACGAAATCTATTTCTGAATTTAAGGACACTTCATTTGCACAGAAGTTATCCTGTGAAAGACTCTTTAATATGAATTTTGAAGCACATGTTTTCGTAATGCATTCAGAGGTAATACTCCGATTTCACTGTATGTTCCTACGTTAGATGTATGTGTGGGAACTCCAAGAGCAAGTTTGTAAGCCTTGCAGTCAGTTACTCTCTGTAGTTTATTTAATAGATATTGTGGTGCGCTGAAAAAGACTTCTTGAGCATATATATTAATCGTGAACGCACAAGAGTAGTAGATAATAAAGTTAAAGTATGTATGTCTTGCCCCCCCACTTTGTTTGTTTATGATTTTCAAAACGTTTAAACTTTTCCTTGCTTTATTCAAAATATATTCAATGTGTACATTCCCAGAAAGTTTGGAGGTTAAATACACACCTAGGAATTTAACCGTTTTTACATACTCTAAAGCAGTTCCATCTAAAGTAAATGAAGGTAGTTTCTCCGGGTCATATCCAGCATTGAAGAGCATATATATTGTTTTTTTTCTACTGAAAGTACAAGCCCGTTTTCATTTAAAAAACTAGCAATTTTATTCATTCATGTTGGTATTTAATTCTATATAGTTTAGCCATCTTAAGGGAGTTTTTTTCTTTTCATAGTTACCTTCATCCATAGGCATATATCGTCAGCAAACTGTGCTAACACTGTATTTTTTATCTAGGCCTTTGGGTAGATCTGCCATTAAAATATTGAATAAAATTGGGGATATTACTGATCCTTGCGGAAGACCCATTTGTAATTTTCTTGGATTTGAATATACATGTTCTATTCTTGTTTGAATAGTTCTATTTTCTAAAAATGATTCTACAAAATTATACATGTTACCACTTATTCCAACAGTTTTCAGTTTATACAAGAGTCTTTTATGCCATACTTGCTCGTATGCTTTCTCTTATATCAAAAAAGGTTGCAAGGATATTTTTTCGTTGCGCGAATTGTTGTTTGACATGTGTGGTCAGTTTGACTAAGTGTTCTATAGTTGATCTACCACTTTGAAATCCAGCTTGATTTATAGGTATAATCTGATGCTTATTGCAATAATAAACTAATCTTTTTAATATGATTCTTCCATTAATTTACACGTGTGTGACGACGTTAAGCTATTGGACGATAACTATTAATATTTGAGCGAGGCTTCATGTTTATGAATTTGGAACAATAACAGACTGTTTCCCATCTAAAGTGTTTTGCCATCATTCCAACATTTTTCAATACAAAAATGAAGTAAATGTGTAACATTTGGTGGCAGATGGCATAACATTTCTTTGGAAATGCCATCCAGACCTACCGATGTTTTTCTTGTTACCTAGGTTAGAGAGACATTCCTTAACTTCTTGAAGCGTTATGGGGGCGTTTAGATAGTGGTTATGGATAGGGTCTGGTTTGCTATAGATAGCTTTTTTTTCCTCTTGCTCCCTATGCAATGCGCTTTGTGTTGATAAACTCTCCATACAACTGTTTATAGCAAATAAAGAAACAAAAGCTTCTGCTTTTTTCATAATTTGAAGGAAAATTTGAGATGTCAAGTTTAATGGGGCATTGAGGTAAACGAATTCCATTCTTCATCGTTTTTAATTTTTCCCATACTTTTTGTAAATCTTTATGGTTTGAAATCTCATTTTTACAAAATGAAGACCAGTATTTTCGTTTAACTTGTGCTATTGTTCTATTAAAGCTGTTTTTTTGCTTTTTTTCTTCTCAAGGAGTTTTTCAGCGTGCCCAGGCCCTTTACATCGTAAGTACTCTCTCAGCTTTATGTTCTCTCTCTTTTTTGGCCTCTTCACAAGTCTTGTTCCACCACACATTACCCGTATGCTTTTCTGAGTTCACAGGTTTTGATCTTCGGAATTGACTGGTTGGCTGCAGACAGTAACGCATTTTGAATCCGATCATATACTTCATCAGCATCTTGGGGTGTTGTGTGTGTGTGTGTGTGTGTGTGTGTGTGTGATACGTGTGTTTTTTGTAGGTGTGTATATGTGTGCGTGTGTGTGTCATCAGCAACACGGTGCCGCAGACCAAACGGGCCTGGCGAGGCAGCGACTGACACAAGTTGGTGCTTTCTGTCGTACCTTCCGTGTCGTCTGCTTCGCCGTCCGTTCAAAGCATTCCAACATATTCATAGACTATGAACGACAACTTCAGAACCCAAGGAATAATATGAAGCATGTCACACTGGATAATGCTGTCGCTGTATGACAGTGTTGGTGATCAAATCGGACAATGAACCCACTGTGATGGAGTTTGTGTCCTATTTTTTCTCTATTGCGATGAGAAACACCAAACAGCATGAACTCTTTTTGTCATGACTGAACAGCAGGCATTTCAGTCTGTTCTCACCTGTAGATGTGATTCTCCAAGACTGTATCTGAGCGGAGAACATGGTCATTGAAAAGGAGTACCCAAACACAACTGGCTTTTCTTCTCGCCTGGCTGTCGACGTGAGCTCTGGGTACGATTTTCGATGGAAAAATACTCTGTGGAAACGGACCAATAATGTCTAAACATTTTCAGTAGTAATTATCATAGACATGGAATCATCAACAACATGTCGATCGGGAAGTCTGAATTTCGTAGAGTGACAGCACAACTCCGACAATGCCACAAAGTGGAACGAAGAAGGCGACTGTTTCCAGACAGGTCGGCATCGTCAGTCATGTCGTAGAGTCGCAAGCTTGTGCGGAAAAGACCGTAGGCATGCGATCCACGAAATGACAGCTTACGGACTTGACTTGAAATGTACGTTTTTGATTCGACAGTTTTTTTTCCTAATAACTTTTGGCACATCAAGAAAAGTCCAGGTTTGGTCGGTGGAAGATTAAAAATGGCGCCAAAATTGCGAGATACCAGTATAGGGAAAATAAGGGCTCTTTTTGGTCCAAGGCATTACGTATATATATTGCTGGGAATTTAGTGACGTATACGTAATACTGGTATAGGTTCCGAGGCACTGATATATTAAAGAGTTGACACAAAAACATCCAGAATTCATCAATCAAGGGAGATAATTCCAGAACAAAACATTTCAACTGGCAGGCGAAGGATAAAAAAAACGGCGCCAAAATCGATCGTGCAAAACACCAATTCAGTTTAGAAAATATGGGCTTTTTGGTCAAATACAGTTGTAAGAAATAAAATACGTTTCATTTGTGTGACTTGAGCGATATCGACATAATAACGATATGGGTTCTGAGGCATGTCCATTTGAAAGAGTTGACACGAACTAATCCAAGATTGATCAGTCAGGTGAGGTAAGGGGAAAGGTAACTCCCGAACAGACCATTTCATCTGCTGAGGGTCACCCCGAGAGAGGTGCCCATTTGAGCACCTGGCTACATAGACCTTCAGTGCTGATTTTATTTGTCAGTTGTTCCTGTTGATATCAGTTTCTGTCTGAAACACATTGCTCCCTGTGGGTTTGCTGTGCCTAAGGCAGTGTCCGAATGAACTAGAATGTGGTTTGTGTATGGGAGAGCGTCATTAATGAGCAGCGTGGCGAAGAATGCACAAAACGATGACACGCAACAACAGCAACAGCAACTACCACAGTAACAACATCAGCCACAATCACAACAAAATATAGGTTCAATGGAACTAAATCATTCCTCTTTTTGACAACCCTCCCCGGCTCCCCTCTTCATATTTATTGTCCATACTCGTTCTCTCTATATCAATACAATCGGCTTTATGTTCACTCCATTTGTAGTCCTTTTCGTGCGCACAGAGTGAATCGATGTTGAGAAAAAAACATTAAAGAAACTTTGAAAAAAAAAAAAAAAAGCAATGGGCAGTAATTCTTGCAAGAAAACAAAGGGCAGCAATTCGGTCGGGATTGTTCAGGAATATCTTTATTGGAATCGCTCTTTTGTGGATTAAATCAACCTTTTCTTTCAAACAATTCAAAACAATAAAAGGACTATGCCGCCCAGCGAACGAAACAAACAAATGACATGACAAAAACGCGACGCGTACAATGAAAGAGCGTAACTCTTGCCCAATCATGATGATAAAAAAAGTGAGTGATTGCTCGTTGTTCGTGTTGAATGGCCCCAAATGGTGTTTCATGTTGCCTGAGGAAGAAGACACGACAGGTTGTCTTGTGTA
Organism: Conus betulinus; assembly: GCA_016801955.1. Lineage (NCBI taxonomy): Eukaryota > Metazoa > Mollusca > Gastropoda > Neogastropoda > Conidae > Conus > Conus betulinus. Next base: position 14,426 of record JADBJO010033504.1, read on the forward strand.
GTCATTTCTCTCATCTCCCTCCCTGCCCCGCCCCTGCATGATGGTATGACAGTAGTAACGTCAGTGTGAGCACAACGCCTGTGCTGG